>SOPF01025881.1:0-12646 GCA_012979155.1 Hypericum perforatum
TACATATCTGATTAGGATGACTCTTTGGATATGCTATTAAGGAGAATTGCGCTCGTGAACACTAAACGGTGTAAAATTGGTAAAAATTTATTGTTTGCTATTTTGGTGTTTATTTTGGAATAAATAATTTTTTACTTGTTAAAAAATTAATTTGGAATATGGAAGGACTAACATAAAATTTATAGTCAATATCTTCCCATTTTTAACCAGAAGTGTTGGGCCCACAATGATTCGGTAACTACCAGAATGAATGGAGCTGGGAAAGAACGGGCTGAACGGCTGCATGCCCAAACCCAACCCAATACCGAAGCCCTTAAGCCTACCTGTTACTTTACACATTCTTTATTCATATCATCCGTTATTGAACTCATTAAATCGATTAAATTTTTGAACCGTTTCGTTCCCTTTCAAGCTTGTTAATTAATTTTTTATATGCAATTATATATCATAATCATATAATCAAAATTATAATTTAATTAATGAAACAAATTCATTAATAATATAAATAAACTCAATTATCGAAGTAAATAACAATGGATGTTTATTACTAATCGATTATCACTCACTAAAAATCGAAGCAATAACGATTTAAACGAATTTATCTGTCCCTGGATATAATTGAGAGAATTATTAACACCAAAATAAAAAATGTCATTCTATTAATAAATTTTGGTGTGTGCATTTATTTATTTTTCTTGGTTATCACTTTGGGTTACCACTTTCTTCTCCTTTTATAGGAAGAGCCATTTTGCTTTTGCATCAATACAATGAGGTGGCATAAAGACTGCTTTGCGTTTCCCCAAAAATACGTGACATTTTGCCACATTAGTGAGCCATGTGGAAAACAGACTAATGATCAAAACATGGAAGAAAATCCAACAGATAAGAAAGAAAGAAAAGCTAAGCTTAGATCATATTTAATAAAAAAAAATCACATCGGGACAGGCAACATTTTCATAATGTAAAACTATAAACTCAGATTAATTATAATATTATTTTAAAATAATTACGATGTTTAAAAAGACCAGATCTCTTAATATTGCTTCAAGTCCACTTCAACAGAGGCCAGACCTAACAGACAATCTTTTTGATGTCGGTCAACAATTTTAGGTCTTATTTTTTGCAAAAAAAAAAATGGAAAATCCCTATGGGCAAAAAGTGATTTATAGACTCGCCACGTCCGATTCCTACAGTCACGTAACCCTCTCTCTCCTTTTTACCGTGAACCACGCTCTGCTGTCGATCATACCAATTCATCGACGGCCATTATTAACCGTGGTCGTGACTCGATGATGTCACACCTTACTTATTTCCTCTCGCATGCTCGATCGTCAATGGCAGCGAGTTTACGAGGTCGAGTTGGAACCTTCAAGGAAATCATTCGCTTAGGCAAAACTTTTATTGACTAGGTTGTATTATATACTTATTGGCCGCATGCGAAATTTTTATATTTAGAAATAAGTTGACATATTTTAAAGTTGTGTCATATTTTGAATATATAAAATTTACCAAAGTATAAAATAAGATTGCGTTAATATGATAATTCGGACAAAATTAATTTGTTGTAATATCATTTTATAATTTTGTTATTCTGAACTTTTTTATATATACTAATCACTTAATCTATTATTTTGTATACATGCCAAGTGACCTTTGGTCCAGCGGCCCAAAGGCGGGGAGGGGTTTGGGAAGTCCAGGATTCGATTCTTGGCCTGTTATAATAGAATAGATATTAGAATAGTATCTAAAAAAACATTTTATTTGATCTATGGTAATATCATGTTATGATTATTTTTTTTTATACATGTTTTGGTTAACCCTGGACCGAAAAAACCAGTGAAAAAAAAAACAGCCTGGGCAACTCCCACGTGATTCGGCAAGCGAACGTGGGCCATTAAATATCCCCGGAGTGGACAGATGGCGTGAGACGTGAGCTGTCTAGGTGCGGGCTCCACCTCATTCCTGAGCCGGCCTGCACGGGACACGTCAGTGTCCGGACCACTTCGCACCGACTAATGCAGATATTGGTAGGGACCACCACTCCCTTACGTGGTCTTAGTGTCCTTTTCCCTTCCCGCACCCAAGATTCCGATCCAACGGCCCAGAGCTAAACTAGTCCATGAGGGCTGAGGCACACTCCCAACCGTCCGATGCTGAAAACTAAACAACAATCCATCCGTCCCCGGGCCCGGCTCTACTTTATGACTAATTTTGCATTTAATTTTAATTTGTTATTAACATTATATTTATCAAATTTTAATTTAAACACATCTTTAAATTATTTTATTTTTTTTATCGCTGAGACGAATTACGAACCTTTAGTATGTTCCTGGTACGGGATTTATTGGGGGTCAGCCAGTGAGAGGTACATGTCGTTGGGTGAGTTGGAAAGGACAATAAAGTTCGATAGGGATGGACGGCCAGGATTCGAGATAGCGTAATGCGTCATCGATGGCGATCACACCACGTAGTAGGAAAGACATTCCATGAACAAAAAAACTGCCCCTTCACATATGGATCTTGTCCGGTCGGTGCAATTGAGTTGCATACAATTAAACTTTAATATAGACATAATTTAGTTACGATTTGACCATTTTAACTTCTTTAGAAATAAATGGTAGATTTTGTATTTGCCTTTTCTCTACCGAAGTTTGCTTCCCTTTTGTAAATTGTATGTATTTTTGCACGAGTCGACAGGACAAGCACGTATGAGACACCGGGAGTATGCACTAATTCTTGTATTTGACAGAAACTCTGCATGTTTTTTTTCCTTCATAAACTCGGCACTTCCGAGTACCGACAGCAATGTTCATAGAATATTGGAAGACGTGTCATCTCTTATACAACCCAATATCTTGCCATCTCTTTGGTAATTCTATGCTACATTAGATTCGTCTATAAATTCATATTTTTTCAGTATTATCATGGTACTATCATATATATCTCATAATTTTACATCAGTTATATTTTTTTAATATAGTTAGTTTCATTAAACTCAAATATATTTTTGAACAAATTTAAAAATATTAAAATTAATTTTAAACTAACAAAAATAATAATTTTACAAAATATAAAATTATATAAAGTTAAGAACATATTACAATATAAATAAAAAAATATTAAAATTAAAAAGAGTGCATCAACAAAAAAAATAACCATTCTTTTTTTAGTCAGTTATGATATTAAAAAGCATTTAACTTCTTTCTCAGCAGAGAATAAATCTTTTTTTCGAGTAAACAAAATTTGCAACACATTTGTATTCATGTAGTGTATTTTGACTTTATGACTTAATGTTTTGACCTTGGTATTTTGTAGATTCATCTATTTTTTCATCCTACAATTGTATGACATTTAACTCGTCTATTTTTGTAGATTCATTGTTTTTTTTACTGTTTCCTTTCTTTTTGATGTTTTCTATTTTTTTGGTTGAGATACATGGTTATATGCCTTAATCCAATCTCTACACGCTTAAGATTGTCATTTATGACAACTTTTCATCTACTTTATGTTTGTTTCTTGGGATAAGGTCAATGAGTTTTTCAATTCGACTTTGGTCATACGATTTTTTTATTCGAACGGAAAATCCTTGCCCCTTTTGATTGTTATCGATTATTGCAATTTTTTGTGTATAATAATACGTTAAGACAATGTCTTCTTTAACACTCCATATTTTAGAAGGTGTTTTTTCAACATTCTTCTTACGAAATACAACGCCTAGTGAAGTGAGAATAGAATGGTGAATAGGTTGTCGTGGATTTTGGAGTCCCATTTATTTTTGTGGTGTGACATTTATTTTTTTTTTTTGCGATCCTGTTTAGTTATATTTTTTTTAGAAATATCATTGAGGGTATTATAAGTTTTTGAATAAATTTGGTTGGTGTTGGAATAAATTTAGTTGTGATCGACCAAGTGGGTGTTGTTGAAAATTTTGATGTATCTTTGATATGTAATTGTTATATTTTTGTTAACTACTTGGTGAATTTTCGTGAAATTCTAAGATTTGAGAAAGATTTTGGCTAAATTAAATATAACCTATAGAATTAGAAGCCAAAATTGTAATTTGGACTAAATGGTGCATCATCGTTCAAAATAATTTTCTTGACTAAACTGATTAAGATTATTATCTAAAAAATATAATATAAATGATTATAGAAAGATGAAATAATGATTAATAAAATGAGAAGAGAGTTCGTGAATTGATGAAAAATAGAATTGCATTTGACTCCTATTTATAAAATTTTGAAATAATTTTTTACTACATAAATTGTATAAATTTTTTAAAAAGCTCTATGAGAATTTGAGTGCCCGATTGGACGTTTTGCGGCTACAAGGAAACAATTACTGTTATAACAATGTCTTCAAAACGATCAAGACCATTATTCTGTTGATCAAATTAACACAAGATAATGCATATTTTATTTCAAATATACAAAAAAGCGAGAAAATTGGTAATATATTTAAATATACTTTAGTGATTTGATTTCGAAAATATATTAGTATATTGCTTATTTTTTTGTAATTATATTGAAAAAACTTTAAATTTATATGTGTTTGGCCTGTAGCAATATTAATATGATTGATCTCCAAGGTGCGTGTTACTAACAAAAATATTTCAAATTGTTTTTCTCTTATTTCACTAGGAGGTGGCTTGGTACATGCACCTTTAGTAATTGTTTTAAAATAATACCTCTTTACTTAAATAAAAAAAAAACACAACGAGTCATAGTTATTTTATAAAAGGGTAATTAAAAAAGACAGAGACCACCACGTAAGCCACATGACGGGATAAAAGGAGACGCGTACTTCGAGTAGTTATCCAACGCGTGTTTGGCTGACGTGGGAAACAATAAATAGATTAAATTAAAATTTGGGGAATGGGCCAGCTCAACCACCACCACCACATAGACCCGTATTCTATGCCTCGTATACAACCCCCTCTGTATTCGACACGTGTCTCCTGACGTGGATGTTGCCTTGCCGCTCCCCCTCCCCTTCCATCTTGCCTCCATTTTTCCCCAATCACCTCTCTATGGCGCTTCACAAATGTACACGAGCTTGTTAGAGTGAGAATTTTGGTCGGTGGCTTGTTTTTTAACTTTCCGAAGGTAAAACAAAAAATGGAAGAACTTTCTTATTCAAATTCTCTGTTTTTTTTGTGTGTGTTTATTTATTTATATGTTTGGACTGTTTGTTGTCGGAGCTGTTGGTTGTGTTTATTACCGTTTTGCCCCCCGTACCGAGGTCACGAGGCGGAGATGGCTTCCTCCCGTCTTCTGCTTCTCTCTCTTTTTTTTTTTATTTCGGGAGGTAAAGAAGGGAGGAAGAGGGGAAGGAGTCTAGTTGAACAGGCTTTTTTGTTTTTGATGCGAGGGTAGTATAGTCTTTTCATCTCGTGATTATCTCTGTTGAGTCAAGTTTGGCCCGACTCGCTTACTTGTGTTATCACTTTCCCCTTTATCCAATGACCTTGTGGAAAAGACCTCACTGCCCTCCACTTCACTTCCTATTTGCTTCTGGAAATGGACTAGATCCTCTCACCTCTCCGACACCTAATTGAGTTTTCCTTTTTTTTTTAATTCTTAATATGAAGAGACGTTCTTGGACAAGAAGTAAGAGGAGTCTCTGTTTGATGAGATTACGTGGTTTTATGGAAGTAAGGGTGGGAATGGAACTGAAATTTGTCGAGACGGGTTAAGGTTTTAATGGCTAGTTGCACTTGTAATCTAGTAAACGCCTGTCTTAGTTTTTTCTGTTAATTGGATCCGTTTGTTTGTATTCAATAACCCACCTGGTTTATCTTATAATTCTAAGGACAACCCATCTTTTTAGTACCTGAAATTGGTCTGTTGTGTAATTTCTGGGTCATGGGTTGAACTTTATAGTTAAGCCGGGTAGATCTCAGCTACCGGAACAATGATTCTTAAGCTGTGGCTTGGTTTTCGATTTGGGGCTTATCTACCTATCCAAGCCTTCTCTTGCTGATTTTTCTCGTTCTTTATGAATTCCTTGTGGAATCTAGCAATCAGCTTGAGGAATCGCTTGACGGGTTTTTTGACGGACTTGTCTGGCTTTGATTTAGAGCTTCCATGCCAAACATGGGGAACAATGCAGAAGAAAAGTCTATCAAATCTGAGAAATCCGAATCACCTACTGTTACTATTGAAACTACTACTAGTATTGTAAGTTTACTCCAGTTATGTTCATGTTACTTTGATATTTCTCGTCGCTTCCATAGGTTTGCATCTGAATATTGGTCCTTCTCTGTCGACAGGAACAGGCCAATGTTCATGTCTATCCTGACTGGGCCGCGATGCAGGTTTGCATTTTATTTTGCCTCTTTTCTTTTGTCCAATGTCTCTCAACTTCTGATGTTTCCTGGATACTCTGTTTATTTGCTTATCTCTGGTGGTCCCTGTTGGTATCTGACTTCAAGATGTGCCTAATCCTGTATATTAGGCATATTATGGTCCTCGGGTTGCAATTCCACCGTATTATGGCTCACCAGCGCCATCAGGCCAAGTTCCTCATTCGTACATGTGGGCTCCCCCTCAGGTATCAATTTTCTTTGTAACTTTGTTATCCGAATTTCGTGACCTGCTTCTACTAGGATGCTCATTATAGAGATAAACTTGTTTTTACTGTTTCAGCACATGATTCCTCCATACGCGCCATATGGTGCAGTATATCCACATGGAGGAATGTATGGCCACCCTGCAGTTCCACTTGTAAGTTTGTGCCTTCTGTTATCATTGGTTAATGTCCAGATGTTGGCTATTAATGCACAATGTTTCTATGTGGCACTAAGTGATCTTGGAAGTTTCTAATTGGCTTTGTATTTAACATTCCTTCTGATTTAGGGACCACATCCACATGCCACAGGCGTGCCATCATCACCTGTGGTAAGTTGAAGCCTAGTTTCCGACATCGTGACTGCTGTAATTTTCTGGTTTCGGTTAAGTGTACAATAGTCGTAGATGCACTGTGGAGCAAAAGAATTTGAAGGAACTGGTATGGTCTCTGTAAAGTTCCAAGGACTAATCAATTCATATTGGAGCAGGCTGCAGTCCCTGTGAGGGTTGAGCCACCTACAAAGTCCACATCAAATGCAAATCAAGGGTTATCAAAGAAGTTAAAAGGATTCGATGGGCTTGCTATGTCAATTGGCCTTGTTGACGAGGCTCCTGAGAATGCAGTTGGAGCTGAAAAAAGGCGTTCTAAAAGGTAAGCTGCTATATCTTTTAACTCTGGCCATGTTGCTGTCTTTATTGGTTCATATCGAATGTACAATAGTGGGTAATAGCTTGGGTGCACTAAACCTAAACCATCTCAATAAAGAAAAAACATTACATACTGAGCTAGCTGGGTATTTATCGATGTCTTAATATGGCTAGACTGATTTGGAAGTTACTTGGTACCTTTACAGTTCGGAGATTGAAACTTCCACGGATCACAGCAATGGAAACACATCTGGGGTAAAGCATCTTTATGTCTCTCGTAGATCACCTGGTTGGAGCATGTTTTCTTTCCACAAGTTGCTAAATATTGAACTTTCATTGTCTTGTTTTTGTCATGCATCAGGGAAGCAAAAGGAGCCGTGAGGGAGCCCAGGTGCGAGGTATGTTCTATAGTTGTCTCTAATTCTTAACATGACTAAAAACTTTTATATGAAATCTAATTTGTTCAGTCTGCTACATGCTCTTCTTGTCACCACTGTATGAGCACAGTAAAGTCCCTAAGAGCAGTCAACAAGAGTGAGAATTGGTTATGAGAGTGAGAAGTGTTGCAGTTGGTGTTTTATCATAGTAGTTTGCTACGTGTGCACGACATAGAAAATCTATGAAATGTTTTCATATTCTGCCAAATGTATCGGGGAAAAATCTATCGATTTCTGTTCAACATTGGCATTGAATCATGTGACGATCTATCTGTAGGCAAAAGTGTGAAGCTTGAGAGTCAAGCTGTCTCCATTGCCTCTGGTGGAAGCGATGGGAAATCTGTTGGAGTGCCTGTTGCTCCAGGCATGAATACGACACTGGAGCTCAGTAACCCTTCAAGTGTAAATGCTGCTACGTCAACTGCTAACTGTCTTCCGCAATCCGGTGTTGTGCTGCCACCTGAAGCCTGGTCGCAGGTACCATGTGATGATGATTACATCTCTTGTTATGCTTCTGTTGTCGGATCATCTGTTGAGTTTGTTCATTATACATTGTGGTCGCTTTCATAGAACGAACGAGAGCTCAAACGGGAGAAGAGGAAACAATCCAACAGAGAATCTGCTAGACGATCCAGATTGAGAAAGCAGGTAAGTGGCAACGAGTGTGATATAATTACATTCCCTAACCGTCCACGCTTTCCAGTCTTCTGTAAACTAACCAGGGGGCTGCATCTGTGTAGGCTGAAACAGAAGAACTTTCCCGTAAAGTTGAATTGTTGACAGATGAGAATGTGGCGCTTAAATCAGAGATGAATCAACTCGAAGAAAGATCTCAGAAACTAAGACTCGAAAATGCAGCATTGATGGTCCGTCCTTGATGCTCTGTCTGTTTGGCTGTCTATAAATTTTTTTTTTTTGTGTTGGAATGAATCAAGAAATTGATTATTGCAATTTGCAGGAGAGTCTTAAAAATGGGCCACCGGGAGACAAACAAAAGATCATTCCAAGCATCCGTGATGAGACAAACACAGAAGTGAAAACTGAAAACTTGCTGTCGCGAGTGGAAAATGCATCCCCCATTAACCGGGGCATCACTGAAGAAGTAGAGCTGTATCAGAGGAAAACGAACTCCGGCGCCAATCTGCATCAGCTCCTGGATGCGAGCCCGAGAACCGACGCTGTCGCAGCCGGCTGATTGGAGTCCGACAAACATTCATTCTTCTGATTCGATCACGGGAAGATTTGATGGCAAACCGCTTAGTTGTTAGCGCATCGAAAGTGCAGTCACAGCTAACTATTTTGGCAGACGAGAGATGGCTGAATAGCAATGTTATCCACGTCTGTAACTTCTTATTACAAAAAGAGAGCTTGATCTCAATCGTTATGTACATTTGAAGAGAATTTAGACTTAGAAACTAGGAATCGCATCGGACTTTATTTTGTATCCGAGTGTGCAAACTACCTATATATTAACTAGATGAATTTGGTCGACCAAAATATAAGTTGTACGTGTGTTTTCGTTGTAAAAACCATAAAACAAAAGTTTCGTTGGACTTTATTTTCGATATTTTCTGATTCACTAGAAAACTTTCGTCCAACGTTTTGCGCGGACATTATTTTGTCGAAAGTTTGCTCGGCCATGTAGGAAGGAGCTCTTGACTTGTTCAGTTGATTCAAAAATTCTCGTGAAAAACTAACATTATAATTATAAATCGACAATGACTTAGCTCAGGAAGTAAAATCCAGTCCATCACTCTACTCTACTGTGGGCCCTTTTTCTAGACAGTGATATCATCTTCGTATTCTTCTTTTTATTTTGTTATTGAATTAGATAGGCGCCAAATGGCACACTTAGGACCTTGGAAGGCGTGGTATTAATATCCCTTAAGAATTTGTCATCATATATGTAAAACCTGAAAATTGAACTAATGTTCATTGAATGTGGTGTGACTCAAAGCGCGCCCGTGGAAGAACCGAGTGGGCCAGAAGAATTAGGCCGTGGGCTCCATACTGTCCTATGAAGAAACCTCGTTGTAACAACACGTCGGCCCACAGAAGTCCAAGATCGACGGGGGCAAAAGGTCTTAACATTTATAAAATTATTTGGGAGGCCACAGACAGAGAGCGAATTCAAAATAACTCCCTCGTTGTTAAAAAATAAAAAAATGGGATAATAACATAGAGTATAGTGAAAAAGACTTTGGAGACTAATTTTTGAATCCCTGGAGTTTAATTACTATTACAATTTTGGATCTCGAAAACTGAAATCAGAGACTTTTTCTATCAATTTACACTCAAAAGTGATTAAAATGCTATGACGGATAGGAGGTCAGTCCTTAAGCATGAAGTAGGAGGTTCGAGTCCCCAAAAAGCCCCTCTAACAGCCGGAATTGTGAAAACAAATTCTCCCACAATTTTTACAAAAAAAATTGATTAAAATGCTCTCACATAAAAGACAAAAGACACTATTTTCTCCTTCTCTCTCGTCCATCCACTCCTCCCCTCCCCCTCTCTCAGACTCTCCTCCGTTGCTAAACAGAAAAAACCAACATGATAATTCGCTTTAGATAACAGAAAAAAAATAACAACATGAACACCAAATTAAAAGCCAAAAAAAGATAACATCAAAAGCATCAAATCAAACAACCAAGAAAATAATACCAGAAACTCTAATTCCATATTTAAATCCTCAAATGAAACAATTGACCCCAACAGTCTTAATTTAAAAATTGGGGTTTAATTGAGTCGTCCCAAAATTCCAAGCCCGATCTCACCAGAAAGCTCTCGAGCGCCTCGACCTCAATAACCAACCGCTCCGACTGATTTCGAGGTCCTCTTCGGGCTATGTTATGTCGATAATGTGAGTCGGTGGTAATAAACTGGAAGACGAAAGGAGTTAGTGTTTGACGTTACATGTCCCTCTCAGGGAAAATTTAATTTGCGTATTTTTTATTGACAGTTCTTGGTTTTCGTTGAACAGCTCTTAGACCTCCAGGTTATTTTCTTCTTAATCTTCATCTTCTTCAACTAAACTACGGTTTGAGGGAAAGGGAGGAAAAAAAGTATTTTTTAGTCTTTTACTTGGGGCATTATAGTCCATTTAAGTGGCAATTCGTTAGAAAAATTTTCTATTCTGACTTAAGGACATGAGAGTATATATTAACCAAATTATAAGAGTTTAAAAAATAGTAAGTAAACTATAGGGTCTTCATAGTCTATTTCACTGTATCTTGGGATTCTATATGTAATTATTCCTTAAAAAATTGGAATAGAGAATGTGAATTTGTGTGTGTGTGTGTTAGCGCTAGTCCTTGCACTTTGGAGAGGGGTAATTCTCAGGAGATCTCTCGATCTGGCGTCAGGCTTCTTCTCACGTGCTTACTTGGCTTTGTCACCTCAAAATGTTATCGGTAATCAGCAAGCAAGACTTCTTCATTCTAATTTAATTAGATTTTTAGTTCAAATTATAAAAAATATAGTCATATTATATTGTTCGTAAATATTTATTGATGTGATACCCAAAATTATTATAAAAACAACAATATATTATCGGATGCTCATGCTACTCTACATCTGTGCCTATTACAATTTTGACGATTAATAGTTATTATTTAAGGGAAAGTCAAATCAAACCATTATAACGGCTAGGAATCTGGTATAGGTCCCTCGCCCGACATCGAAATTTAGTAGCCAGCTTTCGTCGTCAAAATTAAAATGCAATAATGGATGAACCAAACGCAACGCTCAGAAATATTCAGAAAAAAGATTGCGTAGGCCCATCTAGTGCACCATCCTTTGTCTTGGTTGGTGATATTTAGTCCTAATCTTGGCAATTGCTGTCCATAGACAAAGATAAAACTTATTGACACCAAATATCTTGTAAAATATTCCCAAAAAAAATATCTTGTAAAATATCTGATATTATCTCTTGGAGGGTTTTTTTTCTGTTTGGTGCTACTATTCACCAAAAAATATCAAAATGGTGCTCCACGCACGTTATTCCTTTTTTGGTGTTTGGCGTTTTTTTTCCGTCTACTGCGCCAATAGACGGGTTGCTAACCCGTCTTTACCAATAGACGGATTCGTGGACCGTCTATACGTAGACGGCTACCAAACCCGTCTATTGGTTGGAGCGCGTGTTTTTTCCGTCTGCTGAACCAATAGACGGGTTGGAAAGCCGTCTATTGGCTCGAACGACGGTTAAAACCTAATTTCCTTCCCCGACGGGTTCATTTCCTCCTTCCCCAAATTTCCGCCGCCCTCTCCTCCCTCTCCTCCTCCTCGGTCCACCTCTGCCTCCCGCCTCCTCCTCGGTCCGCCTCCGTCCACCCTTTCCCGGGCCGCCTCTCCTCCTCCTCCCTCGGGCCGCCAAGAAATCCTCCTCCCTCGGGCCGCCCCTCCTCCTCCTCGGGCCGCCCCTCCTCTTCCTCGGGCTGCCTTCCTCCTCCTCTGGCCGCCGCCTTCGCTCCTCCTCCTTGGGTCGCCTTCGTCTCCTCCTCCTCGGGCCACCTCGGGCCGCCTCCGGCCACCGCCATTAGAACAAAGGTTAAAATTCAATTAATGTTTTATTTAATTATCTTTAATTAATTATATTGTTAATTAGAATTTGAGGAAAACTAGTGTTTTAGGGTTTAATTAGTTGAATTAAGGTAGCTATTAGAACAAAGGTTAATTTAGTAGTTTTTAACTTGATTAATTTAGTTACTAATTTGGTGAATTTAATTAAGAAAAATGGTAAATGTGGTTGTTAATTTGGTTATTTAGTCGTTAATTTGGTTAATTTTATTGTTATATTGGGTAATTATGGAATTTAGTTGGTAAAATTAGTTGTCAATATGTTTAAGTAAAAAGCTATTTTTTGTTGTTAATTTAGTTATTTAGTTGTTAATTTGGTTAATTTTATTGTTATATTGGGTAATTATGGAATTTAGTTGTAACTTTGTTAAATTTTGTTGTTAATATGTTTAAGAAAAATAGTTATTTTATGTTGTT
>SOPF01025883.1:0-10697 GCA_012979155.1 Hypericum perforatum
TTTTTTTTTTCCTACCTTTTTCTTCTGTTTGCTGACCAAATTTGATTTGCAAGTTGGTGGGCAAGTGGGCAAGTAGGCTTTTTCAATGTTTGGCTTCTCCCTAGCTATATAAGTTTTCAATTGTATTAACAGAAGAAAAAACAAATTATCAACAATAACATTTAATTTAATTAGTTTTGAAGAAGATTTATTGTTGAATTCTTATAAAAAAATATCATTCAAAGAATTACTTTTAAATAAGTTTTGACAAAATAAAATATGATAGTACTCAAATCTGATTATTAGAAAAATAAAATAAAGATGGCAATCTACCACATGTTTGTGTCTCGTGAAGTTTACCCGTCATCATCAGAACTTTATCGATGAAAATTCCCTCTAAACCTACCTGCACAAAATTGATATTTGGTCAAGTAGACCGCTAACTGGTTTTCCTAGGTTACGATTGATCAAATAAATGAAGGCCTGTTTGAGAGAATTCGGGGACCGTGAGCCGACAACTTCTTAGCCATTGACAACTTCAATGGTGTAGGAATATTTTTGTCACTTTAGATAGTGTTCTCCCGAAAATAGTGTCTAATCTTAGAAGTTGTAAACATTTGGTCGTTGCTACGGGGGTTTGGCACACATAAAAGACCAATCAGTTGATTTGTGATATCATGAAGTTAACAATACTAGACGGTTAATTAAAGCCCTTAACTTTTGTGACACTATTTTAATTAATTGATATTTGAAGTCCCTAGACCCAAACATAATGGAATTCGTAGTTTAGTAGCTATACAGAGTTTGAAAAAAAGGTCACTGTTAGCTTTTCTTTTGTTTACGTTTTCTCAGGCTAATATCAAAAGAGTTGTCTCGACAACTTCTTCTTCATTGTTATGGCTCAAACGTAACACTCAGACTAACTCCAAAAAATACTCTCTCCTTGTTTGTTATCCAGCAGTTTACAGCACCAAATGTTTGCTTTTATATACCAGTCGACAATGTTTACTTAAGGTCCAAATAAGGGACAATATATTATATTAATCAAATTATCTCGAATTCCAGTACATTAAATATTTGTTTTAAAAAAATTATTATTTTTTAAAAATATTTATTTGATTTGAACTTGGATTAATTAAAAACACTTTCCTGGTTTTTTATCCAGCAGCAGAATTGAGTTTTCAAATGCGAGGTGATTTTAAAGGGGAAAAAAACTCTCCCGCGGGCCATCAAAGTTTTTCTCGTGCTTTTTAAAATTGGGCTAGATCCACGGGCCGGATCCCTTCAAGGACACAAAGGATGGCCTTTTCTCCTGGAATAATTTCTTTTGTTATAAAGATCTCATTTTCTCCTCTTTTCTCGCAGCATCTCTTGTTTAATTCCCAAATTCCCACTAGAACACTGTCGCAAATTTAGGGTGAGCATTTGAATAATCCGAATCCAAATTATCCGAAATTTTTATCATCCGAAATTTTCGAAATTATTATTTTTTGATTCGAATCTAAATCCGAATAAAAAATTATCCGAAATCCGAAATTCATAATTATTTTAGATATGGATTCAAATAATCCAATTTTTCCGAATTTTTAACAAATGTAACAATGGTATATATTCAGACCTTCATAATAAATAACGAATTCACTACTACCTTAACTTTTAGTAATAGTACTAGTCTTTTTAATTTATTTTCCAACTTAATAAAGAATTGGCCCCCAGACCCAGCCCCCTAGAAATAATTACTTTTAATTTTATAGTTTATTATATATTTTAGATATTTTGGATATCCGGATCCGACGTTTCTTTTTTTATATGAACTTGAATCCGAATCCGGAATATTTTTTTTGGATTACCCGAATCGAAATCTGAACATAAAATTATCCGAGTCCAAATCCGAAAAAAAATTTGGATAATAGATAATGGATTTTTTCTCACCCTTTCGCAATTTCACTTCAATTTCAGTTTGGTTGTTCATAAAATATACTAAATCAAATTAGAAATCAACAATCCATCAGACGGATCATTTAATATGCAACCATATATATAATTAAATAATACAGACGGTTTTAGTCTTATTTTTCACACAGATAAAACAATTTTTTTCCAACGAAAGAAAGTACTCTTTTTCCCGATCAAGAAAAGGAAAGCATATCCAACGGAAAACAGTCGTGTAACTCCACCAACCAACTCCCCAAATATATTACTGACCACGTTAAAATTTGAAATAATTAAATTGTGTCAAAAGTTAACATCTCCTAAATAATACGCTACAGATAAAAATCCAACCATAAGGTATAAATATTTCTGTTATTTTTACGGTTTTTGTATTTTCCTTTTTTATGGAAGGGGTCATTTACATTCTATGGATAAAAAAGCTTGGCATAAAGGAGTTCATTCCATGTATCTTGTAGGCCAGGCAAACACCAATGGATACAATCTGCGTAAGTAATAGGGTTAGCCAATTGCTCAGGTTTCAATGGACTCCATTGCTTCTTGTAGATCGACACGTGTGCGTCTTTTCTGTATCTGGAGAGCTGGGTGATGTTGAGCAATGTGATTGGAAATTGAGAACTGCTCAAAACTTCTTCCACAATTTGCATTATGCTGTTGCTCTCTGACCCCCCATGAGAAAGGTTTCTTGTCAGTGTCGTTTCGTTGTAGCAATTGAGTCCTGGATGTCCTCCCCAATCTGTACTCCTGTATTTCAATCATCGAACCAACGTTTACGCAATTCGTCTGTTACGCATCGCGTGCACAAAATAGATTCAACGGCCGAGATTTTTTCCTAGATTTACGATTCAGATCAGCACATGATCCGAAAGTCCAGATCATGTGCACACATACACACGATAGAAATTTGTACAATATCTATTCAGATCAGTAGAAATTTCTACATATTTTGTTTTTCAAACTCACCTCAAAATTTTGTTTCAAAATTTGAAATTTATGTGAAAATATATGAAGTATTTAATTTTGGGGAAAGAATTAGTTTACTGGCATGTGATTTTGACAATATTTTTACCATAAACCATGTTGGTACTATTTTCTTTAGGGATATATATGTTTCAATTTTATATTTTAGTGATAATTCTAATCATGTTTAATTATTTGAGAATCGGTGTGAATTATCCGTCACATGTTGAGTCTCTCTCATTTCTTTGTTGACATGTGGGAACCATGTACTTTGTTATTTTTTCTTAAGATTTTTACTCTTTTGGTGGTTCGAGTCTTTAGAAGGTTTGAGATTTTATGATATTAAAATTTATTTACTTCTCAAGTAAAATTTTTTTCTTGTTAAGAGTGAGAATGAAAATTGACCTACTCATATTTGAAAAATACGATAAAATTCATTATCATCATATTTAAATTTTTTTTTGTTATGCTTTTGCCTCTTTTATACCTCCTCAATGAGATGTGAACCACCTAAAACTATCCTGTGGCCTCGTCCACCTAGAACTCCCCTATTGTTTGGGAGGGTCGCACTTGCCATGTCAACACAATGAAGACAGAGAAATTGACGGATCGCAAACAAGACTATTCACGCGCGGACAGCAATCGTTAGAAATTGGCAATGGTTTCATTTGGTGAAACGTGAGGCATTTTCCTTAATTTTAAAGCATGCACGAATAATATTGTAAAATTTTAATATGGTTGCTATCCTGATCTCGAAAAACTTAACATGCACATCTATTTCTTCTACATTCTTTTTTCTTAGTTTTCAAGTGCTTGATTAATCAATTCCTGCTATAAATGAAGAACGAAAAAAATATATGCTCACCTTTCATGCGTAGGAGACATGCTGGCGAAGAAAACCCTCGTCTTCTTAGGGTTCATGTTCTTTTTCACCCATCCTAGCATGCTTTCTATCGCCATTCGGTACGCATCTTCAATTTTTAGCTCAACAATATCCTTTATTTCATCCTCAAAAGAACCTTGTTTTCTGAAATTAAAAAAAAAAGAGTAAGAAGAAGAAATTAATAAAGGTCCAGAGTTCAATCCGTAAAAGATATAACTAGATAAATTTGTCTATAAAAAACTAAGGTAGCTTTGAAGTTGTTATAAAAATATAGAATGTGAAGTACAAGATCTTCATGCTAGGGCTAGTTATCCACCAAACGTATGTATCAAAAACTAAGATGTCCACGCCTCTCCAATGCCTCCCAT
Source organism: Hypericum perforatum (assembly GCA_012979155.1). Taxonomy (NCBI): domain Eukaryota; kingdom Viridiplantae; phylum Streptophyta; class Magnoliopsida; order Malpighiales; family Hypericaceae; genus Hypericum; species Hypericum perforatum. The sequence continues at coordinate 4,141 of SOPF01025883.1, forward strand.
GCTTGTTTATTGACCCTTTCCTTATAATTCTATCAGCCTCCTTGTGTACGACAGCATTGTCCGAGTTTGATTCCAATAAAAATGGTGCCCAGTAGAACTCAATAGTTGCATTATATTCCTGAAAAGAAGAAAGCTAACTTATAATTTTAACCAAAGATAACTCCTTATGTATTGGTTATGTGACAAATGAGAGCGAACATTTATTGTTTACTCAAAAAATTATGCAGCTCTCCCATTAATATCACTCTTCTACGTTAGACCACGACTAACAATATAAAATTTGGATAACGAGTAGACCAAAATAGTTGACATTTTTTACTAGTGGTCAAATTGATTGAACTAATTAGTTCATCTAATTAGATCAACAGTCCAAATCAAATTAACAATTTTTAAATTTTTAAGAGTTTTGGTTAGATTAAAAATATTAAATTAATATTTTGATACATGTTTCCATAAACTTTACAACATCTTTCGAGAAAATTAAGAAGTGTTTGATGTTTTAATTCTATTTATCAATAATAATAAGATCAGAAGAATTCGGATTCGTTATACTGGACTTCCGAGAGCTTTGGAGTCTGTTTTTAAAATACTGTTTTATACCCAAAAATTAAGAACTCAAATTATGAGTCGTTACACACATTTTGGAAACTTTTCTCTCGTAATAATCTATAGTATTGCATAAAATAACAGCAGGAAAAAACGAGAACTTTGAGTTGTAGAAAATTACCTTGGCTCTAAAAACCATTAAGTTGCCTTTAGTTTCTGTGGATGTGGCATTTTCAGGGATGAGTCTGTGAAGAAGGCAGATCATGGAATTAGATTGACCACGGTTTATTGAATCTCCAACGTACATCATTCTCTTGCCTCGTAACGTCTCTAGCATCAATGTCGCATTGAAACTGTAATATCGTCTTGCCTATGTCAATATCATCTCGAGTAAATAATTCGTACAATTGCTCTAAACGGTAAGAAAATTCAATTCCTATAAAAAAATATATATTACATCTAAATAAAACTCGATAATAGGTGATCTATTTATATTGGTATAAGCAATTTTTCAGATGAAATTATTATAATTAATAAATTGTTAATTACATCTGTGATGAATTTATTTAGATGTTTTGAAATACATATATTCATCGGTTTTGTTTGAAAAGCATGAGATAATCACATTGCTAATTGTCTATAAGGTAGAATGTTTGGGATAAGTATTGATATTTCTCGGTAAAAGTAAGTTTTACACAATTGTACATGTCAAAAGTTTGAACATTATACCTACTTAAAAAATTGATAATATCTTGTATCGTTATACTTTGATATCATTCCGCTGTTCAATATAGATATCTAACGCCGGATTATAATTATCAAACAATGTAAAGATATATAACTGACCTAGGAAGATCACACCCATGGGGTTGCCATCGCCAATACTGGTAATCTCTATCAGGTCTACCATGTTTCTGACACGTCAACTGTGGTGAAATGTACGGACATTCCGATTCATCGTAAAGTGGCCGAGCTGACTCGTCCCTCGACCACCGTCCATCAAACATGTCACAGCCTTCAGGGCTCGTACCAATAGCGAAAGGCAGCTTCTCCCACTTCTTCCCTACGAGCAAAATAAATTACCTTAGAAAAACTCAAATCAAATAATAGGAAAAAGGTTGACCGTTTTGATAAAAGAATTGTAAGAAACTTAGTATTTAAGTTGAACAATATTGAGTTCGAATTCATAAACAAAATACACCCTGTTTAATCATACATTAGTTAGTTTCCAGTCCTCTAATCCTGTTTTGTTAAGATGCACTCAGTTATCTCTAGATATTTAAATATGAATTAGTTTGTTGTTCGTAAATGTTGAATCGTTAACATCGAAATGAAATTGTGTCGCTCCGGAGACGTCTCACCGGTTCTAACTAGAGGCTCGACGGACCAGAACTCGAAGTCCGCACGGTAGATGATTGCGATGCAGGCTATGGAGGCCAACAGGTAAGGAGCGAGAGAGACCTTCCTTAGAATTGTTGAAATGGAGAGAGACAGAGGTGGTGGATCCATTTTGGTGCATGGATCTTGTCTCTTTTCTTCTGGTTCTGGATTAGCAAGACAAATGCTGCAATAGTTGGGTTCATGTCTTAATGTTCAAGGAGACGTTCCTATAATGAAGTTAATAGATATGGATCTGTGTATGGGTTGGAGATAAAAACCCATTACTAAACAGTGAGAGAAAATAGTACGTTTTGTTTATGTTTTGATGCGTTCCTAACCGTTACAGATTTGATGATGGGAATGAGTTAGTAGGCTTACCAGATAATCGGCCGATCTAACTGTTGGAATTGGTTGAATAAAAGTCCAAAGCCCAAAATCCTAAAAAGCCCAAAAACAAATTAAAGTGTTAAGTTAAGGAAAGGGAGAATGTGGTGTACCACATTGCTTAGTGCAAGAGAAATTTCCTTATTTATAAGGAGTTTCAAATCTTGGCTATTCAAGATGTTGACCACTCCCTAGGTTGACCCGCAGTTGACTTTTGGGTTGACTTTCCATTGACTGCGAGGACGGTGTGTAGCTCCGTTCGAGCACGGGCGCGGGACCGGGACCGGACACGGGCTCGAGGCCGGGAGCGGGTGCTTGGGTGCATTGAGGTGCACTTGGCACTTCGCACGCTCGCCACGTCGCGAGGAGCCTGAGGAGCTTTTAAGTCTTTTGGAAATTTCCAGAGACGTCCAACGGATAGTCAACCAGCGGGTGACACGTGGGGTCTGGATAAGACTTCTAGACAGCCTTCCGAAGAGGTGCGACAAACTGGATAAGGGTCTCAGACAGGGAACCCCGTGTCCCTTCGGAGTGGCAGAGCCCCTTGCCTGATCCAGCCTATAAATAGGCCAGTCCCCCTACCATAACATCCATCCCAGCGACAACAGCAATTCATAGCATTGTCGACTTCCTCTCTTCCCCCATTCTACATACTAGAAATCCAAGTCAAGAAAGTTCCAGGTATATAAGGGTTCGCCCGAAAGTTTCGAGTTTGTGTGCAACGTTCTTGGAAACGCCCGATAGTCGTTGTATCTTGGGGACGACTGCCTTAGCCCGTATGCACTGAAATATACGGGGCAATCTCGTCTTACGGAGAAAGTGTCCAACACTTGCCTTGACTACAACCCAATCCTAATCAAGTACTCGTATCCGTGAAACAACAATCGTAAGATGAGATCGTACTTGAAGATGGCATCGAGTAGCACCGTTGCTCTGACCACGGACCCGCGAACTGTCCACGCCGAAAGGCCAGCGAAGTTCAATGGTACCGAGTTCAAGAAGTGGCAGCAGAAGATGACGTTCTACCTGACCACGCTCAACCTGGTACGGTTCCTGAAGGAGGACGCACCAAAGCTCGCAGAAAACGAGAAAGATCAGTAAGTGATCAATGCCCTCGACGCGTGGAATCACAGTGACTTCCTCTGCCGCAACTACGTCCTGAATGGACTAGACGATACGCTCTACAATGTCTATGCGGTATACAAGACCACTAAGGAGCTGTGGAGTTCACTCGAAAAGAAGTATAAGACAGAGGATGCCGGGACGAAGAAGTTCATCATCGGGCGATTCCTCGACTTCAAGATGGTGGACTCCAAGAAGGTCATTAACCAAGTGCAAGAGTTGCAGCTGATCTTTCACGAGATACATGCCGAAGGGATGCAGCTCAGCGAGTCCTTCTAAGTGGCTGCGGTAATCGAGAAGCTCCCCCCGCTCTGGAAGAACTTCAAGAACTACCTCAAGCATAAGAGGAAGGACATGAGCCTAGAAGACCTAATTGTGAGGCTTTGGATCGAGGAAAACAACCGAAAGTCTGAAGTCAAACAAGGCAAGGCCCCCTCCGAAAGCACCGTGAACCTCGCCGAAGGTAAAGGTGGCAAGAAGAGGAAGGAAGAAGTCCGAGGACAAGCATGAGAAGCAAGAGCCTAAGAAGAGCAAGAATAAGAAGATCAAGGGCGCTTACTATAACTACAGGAAACCCGGCCACATGGCTAAAGATTGTCGCCTGCCGAAGAAGGACGACCAAGGAAAGGCCAACCTAGCCGAAGACCAGATGGATCTATCAGCTGTGGTATTCAAGGCCAACCTAGTGGACAATCTGAGGGAGTGGTTCGTGGATACTGGAGCTACTCGCCACGTCTGCTCAGACAAGGAGTTGTTCTCGTACTACATGCCGATCAATGGCCGAAAGCTGTTCATGGGGAACTCCGCAATATCCAACGTCATTGGACTAGGCAAGGTGGTCCTGAAGCTGACCTCAGGAAAGGAGCTGACTCTCAATGATGTGCTGCATGTTCCAGACATCCGCAAGAACTTAGTTTCCGGCTCAACATTAAGCAAAGCTGGTTTTTAAACTTGTATTTGAGTCGGATAAGTTTGTACTGACCAAAACAGGTCAATTTTTAGGCAAGGGTTACCTAGAAAAGGGACTCTTTAAGATGAATGTAATAACTGTACACCGCAAGTTTAACTTTGACGGTCGTAATGTAGTTAATGTTTCTTCTTATTTGGCTGAGTGTTCTAATTTATGGCATGGTAGATTAGGACACGTAAATTTAAACTCGCTAAGAAAATTAGTAAGCTTAAATTTATTACTGAATCTAGAGTTCAACCCTTCCGATAAATGTGAGGTATGTGTGGAGGCTAAAATGGCCAAAGTACCTTTCTATTCGGTAGAAAGAAGTACCACGCCTTTAGAATTAATTCATACGGACACTTGCGATATGAAACACGTGCAAACTAGAGGCGGAAAGAAATACTTTATCATGTTTATCGACGATTGCACAAGATACTGTTACGTGTATCTCTTAAAAGGTAAAGACGAAGCTCTTGAGGCCTTTAAGAGGTATAAGAATGAGGTTGAAAATCAACTCAGTGTAAAAATCAAAATGATCCGAAGTGATCGAGGAGGAGAATATGTAGCTTCGTTTGAGGAACTTTGCCGAGAACACGGTATTATTCATCAGACGACTGCTCCATACTCACCTCAGTAGAATGGCGTAGCTGAACGCAAAAATTGAACTCTTAAGGAGATGATGAACGCTATGTTGATTAGCTCGAGCTTACCCCAGAATATGTAGGGGGAAGCCGTGCTCTCAGCTAACCATATTCTAAATAAGTTGCCACACAAGAAAAGGGATAAAACACATACGAGCTATGGAAAGGAAGACAACCTTCTTACGGTTACCTTAAAGTGTGGGGGTGCCTAGCAAAGGTCGAAGTACCTAAACCTAAGCAGGTAAGGATAGGAACCAAGACCATTGATTGCATCTTTATCGAATATGCACAAAATAGTAATGCTTATCGATTCCTGGTGCACAAATCTGAGAACCCAGAAATTAACGCGGGAATGGTCATTGAATCAAGGAACGCAACGTTTTTTAAAGATATCTTTCTTAATAAGGAAAGAAAAGATGAAAGTCCTAAGAAAAGGGCACGCAAGACTACGCAAGGGTCAATTCAGAAAGATGAGGAACCTAGACGTAGCAAGCGGACAAAGGTAGCCAAATCCTTCGGTCCAGACTATCTAACCTATGCGTTAGAAAATGAACCCAGGACAATCCAAGAGGCATTGTCGAGTCCAGATGCTCCTCTCTGGAAGGAAGCTATCAATAGTAAGATAGAGTCCATTATGCAAAACCATACGTTGGAAATCGTGGATCTCCCACCGGGCTACAAACCTTTGGGATGCAGGTGGATCCTTAAAAGGAAATACAAAGCTGATGGATCAATCGATAAATACAAAGCTCGATTGGTAGCTAAGGGGTTCAAACAGAAAGAGGGATATGACTTCTTTGACACGTATTCACCTGTCACAAGAATCACATCAATTAGAGTGCTCATAATTGTTGCAGCTCTCTATAACTTCGAGATCCACCAGATGGATGTAAAAACCGCTTTTCTGAATGGAGAGCTAGAGGAGGAGATATATATGGAGCAACCTGAAGGGTTTGTGGCTCCTGGACAAGAGCATAAAGTATGCCGGCTGGTTAAGTCACTATACGAGCTTAAGCAAGCGCCGAAACAGTGGCACAAAAAATTTGACAAGACGATGATGTCAAATGGTTTCAAGATCAATGAGTGCGAAAAATGTGTTTACATTAAAGGCACGCCTGAAGCTTACGTAATTGTATGTCTCTACGTGGATGACTTACTAATTATGGGAAGCAATAACGAGGTTATTGTGAAAACTAAGAACATGTTGAAAAATCACTTCAACATGAAAGATATGGGTCTGGCAGATGTCATATTAGGGATAAAGATCTCTAGAAAAGCAGACAAAATTGTCTTGACATAATCTCACTACGTGGAAAACGTACCCAAGAAATTTGAAGCTTTTGACAGACCTCCAGCTAAGACACCGGTAGACTTAAATCTACACTTAGCTAAGAATCGAGGGGACCTAGTATCTCAATTGAGGTATGCACAAATTATCGGGAGCTTGATGTATTTAACAAATTGCACTCGTCCCGATATTGCATACTGTCACGACCCAAATCTGGATCGCTGACATGGCGCTGGGTCACGCT
>SOPF01025883.1:10707-22392 GCA_012979155.1 Hypericum perforatum
CGGACCAAATGGTCGCAACCAAGACAAAGTTTACGAGGGTCATAACACATACTCAGCTAGTAAACTTAGCAGATTCATAAGTAATTTAGGAAAGGATCACTGGCTAGCTCTAGAAAGGGTTTTACGGTATTTGAAGCATATCATAAACCATGACATACACTATGCTAAATATCCAGTTGTATTAGAAGGATACAGTGACGCAAACTGGATATCAGACACGAAGGACTCTAAATCTACGAGTGGATATATATTCATCATAGGAGGAGGAGCTGTATCTTGGAAGTCCTCTAAACAAACATGCATAGCTCGATCCATAATGGAGTCAGAGTTTATAGCACTAGACAAAGCTGGAGAAGAAGCTGAATGGCTTAGAAACTTCCTAGAGGACATTCCGTGCTGGGAAAAATCGGTACCTCCCGTATTAATACATTGTGATAGAATGTCTGCAATCGGGAGAGCACAAAGTACAATGTACAACGGTAAATCTCGACATATCCATCGGAGACATAATACCATTAGGTAGTTGATCTCAAGCGGGGTGATCACCATTAACTATGTAAAGTCTAAGGATAACATAGCTGATCCTTTTACGAAAGGAATCAATCGAGATCAAATGTACAATACAGTAAGGGGAATGGGTTTAAAGTCCACACACTAAAGGACGTCCATAGCGGTAACTTAACCATGATGAGTAGAGATCCCACAAACTTGGTTCAACGAGACAACTAAGTTATGGAGGGTTCAGTTAATCACCTGGAACCTAATCCATTCTCAGAAGCTGCCCAGGTGTCGACCTACAGAGGTGTGGCTAGGTTAAGCAATTTTGCTTTTAATAATTCCTATACCTTGTTGAAGGTGGAGTATGGCAGGATACTCCCGATATGAGGTCACCTATGTAAGTATGAAGTGAGGCCGTTTTAAATAAGAAAAACACTTATGAATCCAAGATATGGTCCATGGTCGAAAAGGACACAATGTGAGAACCTAAATATACTAGGGTTGTTATTGTGTAAATATTATTGTCTTGGTTTACGTAAAAAGCTGATGGTTCAAGACACCACGTTCACCGAGCAGCGAGTAAATCCGATAACATCTTACTAGAGAAGGTTCAAAGCCGCAAGCTACCTGTCTCGATGCAATAATAGCACGTCGGAACTTTCGATTAGAGTCTGCATGCATTGATCTTCATTCATGTGGGGGATTGTTGGAATTGGTTGAATAAAAGTCCAAAGCCCAAAAGCCTAAAAAGCCCAAAAACAAGTTAAAGTGTTAAGTTAAGGAAAGGGGGAATGTGGTGTACCACATTGCTTAGTGCAAGAGAAATTTCCTTATTTATAAGGAGTTTCAAATCTTGGCTATTCAACATGTTGACCACTCCCTAGGTTGACCTGCAGTTGACTTTCAGTTGACTTTTGGGTTGACTTTCCGTTGACTACGAGGACGGTGCGTAGCTCTATCCGAGCATGAGCACGGGCGCGGGCGCGGGCGCGGGACCAGGACTGGATACGGGCTCGAGGCCGGGAGCGGGTGCTTGGGTGCATTGAGGTGCACTTGGCACTTCGCACGCTCGCCACGTCGCGAGGAGCCTGAGGAGCTTTAAGTCTTTTGGAAATTTCCAGAGACGTCCAACGGATAGTCAACCAGCGGGTGATACGTGACAGACCAAATCAAGACAAGCCTGTCTCCCAAAGGGGTGCGAGGGGTCTGGATAAGACTTTCAGACAGCCTTCCGAAGAGGTGCGACAAACTGGATAAGGGTCTCAGACAGGGAACCCAACAGTCGTGTCCCTTCAGAGTGGCAGAGCCCCTTGCCTGATCCAGCCTATAAATAGGCCAGTCCTCCTGCCATAACATCCATCCCAGTGACAACAGCAATTCCTAGCATTGTCGACTTCCTCTCTTCCCCCGTTCTACATACTAGAAATCCGAGTCAAGAAAGTTCTGGGTATATAAGGGTTCGCCCGAAAGTTTCGAGTTCGTGTGCAACGTTCTTGGAAACGCCCGATAGTCGTTGTATCTTGGGGACGATTGCCTTAGCCCGTACGCACTGAAATATATGGGGCAATCTCGTCTTACGGAGAAAGTGTCCAACACTTGCCTCGACTACAACCCGATCCTAATCAAGTACTCGTATCCGTGAAACAACACTAACTGATTGACCACTATAAAATTATAGTGACTCTGAGTCAACTATATTACGGTCGGTCCAATTATTTTCTAGATTTTGGTAACAGTTGAAATGACCATATAATTAGGTTGTTGAATAGTTGGATTGCATTTTCTAAAACTAGAATTTCATGAAGAGAGAAGGTGGCAGCATAAAGAAAAAGTGAGTTGGAAATGTCATTTCTCACCATCGTTTATTGTCAACTCAATCACATTTATCAGCATCCGTTACATATTCGAAATTTTCATTTTTCTGAAGTTAGACATGTAATCTCATTGTGGCATTCTATCATTCATCTAGATTTTGGAAAATAAATTTGTACCCAATACTACTGCAAAGATTGAGGTAAGGCTTACCAAGTGACCTTTGGTCCAGCGGCATAAGGGTGGGGAGGAGTTTGGGAAGTCCAGGGTTTGATTCCTGACATTATAATAGAATAGGTATTAGAATAGGAAGTAGAATAAGAACTAAAAAAAAAAGTTAAGGCTTGCAAGGAAAGACGGAGGTGAATCAAGGGACGTTGGTATACCTTCATTTTGTTGCCGAAGATTCAAAATTTGGAAACATCTAAAAGAGAAGAATCGGATCGAGTTAACTTAGTCATCAAGAAACTGTAACAGCTTAGATGATGATCTATGACAACCATAGTTGAAGCTGACTCTAAATTTCTACGCTGATAAGCATCATTGAAGTATGTATGAGAAAACAAACATGTGCACCGAGAAAATAATTATATAAGCAGGTTGCCAGGTTCCCAGAAAACCAATCCTCACAAATATGTTGTATGACCCGGAGAGAAATTCAACTGCAGCCAGACCCTGTTTAAAGGTCCATGAACTATAAATATGTTAATTAATATTATTTACAACTTAATAAAATTCTCTTTTTCGAGATTGCAATAGACAACCTCGTCAAAAATGGTGGAGTGTGTGATAAGAAAAGTGATCAAAGTGTGTGATAGGAAAAGTGATGAGAGGCTGGTCGGGTATTAGCCGTTCATATTGCAAGCAAGTTGTGATCTTCATGATCCTAACTGAGCAAAATGTACTAATATTGGTCTAATAGAATTTCCACCTGTCTCCCCAAAAATTGAAGAAGATTGCAAGGTCTTTTATTAGGATCAACGACAGGCAACGGTCAGGAAAAGAACAGAATAGAACTGGATTATTCGCGAAAGCAATCCGAAGAGTTTTGATGATCACTATATGATTAATTAGATCATACTACAATATAGCATTTTGCTTATTACTTGGAGGGGACGTTGAAATTCTTCTACGTCGTTTCATAGCCTAACTTTGCAGGAGACTACAACACGGCAGCATGATATACTGAAATTTGAAAACAATTTAACACAATCAAATTTTGTAGTAATAAATAAGGTTTGTAACTAAAGGTAATGGAACACATTATTCAGACAATTAATCATATGTAGTAAAAATAACAATTATTTTGATGAAGAAATTGACGTTGTAACAAAAGCAAACAAAAATAAGAATGCAAAAAAAGAGTTGTAAATCAATTGAAAAAAATGATCATGATACCTGTGATACATCGTGATTTGACTAACAGTCACCACTGTACCAATAAAATTCTTCTCAGTGTGTTTTGTCTTCATTTTTGTGCACCTTATGAAACTTTCCAGAAAGTCACCTATCATGATCCTACTTTTGGCCAAATGTGATTAACTTTGAAGTTCTTTCAGGATGTGTGTCCGAAAAGAAGGTGCACCTTGTTGATATGGATAGTTATAATCAAATCACTTAATCATTTCACACAATACATATATAAAGTATCACGTCCAAAATTCCTTCGCTTGTAGCTGCATTCGATCTGCGAATTACATCGCACAAGTCGAGGTTGCTCTGATACCAAAGGTGACGCCTCATGATTTGATTGAATGTCACCACTGTACCAACACAAGTTTTTCAAGCGTATTTTGTGCTCACTCTCATGCATCCTGGGAATCTTCTTAGGAGGTCACCCATCTAGATCTTATTTTTGACCAAACGTGTTTAACCCTGAAGTTCTTTCAGGATGTGTGTCCGAAAAAAGGTGCACCTTATTAGTATGGATAGTAATAATCAAATTACTTAAGCATTTCACACAATATATAAAGAGTATCATAATACCTTTATGGATTGACTACCTATGTTAAGATTATAATTTTTATGAAGTTTCAACTATCACTCAGAATTTTCTAATGCATCTACCTAACATTTTTGTTCATTAAGTTGATAAAATTAAGATGGTTAAGGTTTAAGTTACTAATTAATATTTTTTCTCATTAATTAGACTTAGTACTAAACTAATCTCAATTATGATAATTTTTTCTAACGGGTTACTCTTACGATATCAAGAGGTCTCATTAATACCTAAGAATATGCTAATTGATATTCTATTAACTTGAATACCTCTTGATTTACTCTCATTAATCATAATCATAATCTATGTGATCAAAATATGTAAGAATTAAGAAAATCAATCAAGAACTATAACACAAAATATTCAAACTACAATCTAACATAGATAATTAATCTCATAATTAAAACATCTTACTTATTAGATAACTATTTACTAAGAATATTTAATAAGCACAAGATCATAATTAAAAAAATAAGAAATAGGAAATAGGAAATTTTATTTTTTAATTAATAATCTCAAAACTTATAGGAAGAAGTTTCCACGCTGTTAGAATCGGTACCACTTAACTTACAGTCTAATGGCTTTTATATAGCCCATAGTATAGCTAGAAAAAAAACTTAGAAGAAATCATTCCTAAATAAAACTTTTAAAATCTAAAATAAGTAACCTAAACTAAGGAAAAATACTAAATATTTTAGAGCCAAATAGAGGCCAAGAATCGTCCAATTCTAAAATAGACTCAAAATTTTCAAAATAAGAAATTGGGACAAGTAGATTAGCCACTTGGTGGTCATCGGGTGCTTGATGCCCAATAGATTTGTGGCTTTTTTTTACCATGAGTCTTCAATTTGTTAACTATAATGAGAGTATAAGAAAAGAGATTGTCAACAAACTCACCCTCTTTCATGTGTAGAGTCTCAAAGTCCTTCCAAAGTTTCTACAATTGTGCCTTCTTTACCTTGGTAGAGAACCTTGATATTTCTACTTCATGGAGTCCTAAATATCTTTTGACGTGTCTTTGTCTCCAAAATATTCATATCTATAGCTTGAAAAAAGGTAATTATTTACCTTTAAATCCTTTGGCTTTTGCCCCTCGAGCATTTTGCGTTATGATTCTTGTGATCATGGCTGGAGAGAGCCCTCCACTCCCTGGTTGCCAGGTTTCATGGGACATACTATTTGTGAAACATATAGCCAAAATATACAACTCCTCTACAAGATCCCACCACATCAACGAGATAATGATTACTAAATTCACCATGATTTGTATCTAGTAACCGGGATGGCAATTCAAATTCAGTTGCCAAAAGTGTTTTAAGATTCTAGGACAATGTTCGACAGATCAATGAAGAAACCATTCTCCATGTCTTCCCTTATCTTTGTGATAGTCAGGGACATCTCGCCATCTTTACACTATAGGCAGACACTTCTTTCGAGGAAGCACGGAATCGATATAATACAATGCCATGCCTTGCATACGCTTTTGAAGAGAAGAGCATAGGTGGGGGAGAAACAATTCCAACACGAGGATCACCAACTCCTCTTCAAGGTATGGAGAACCCATGAAAGCTGTTTTTTCTTTGTTATTGGTAATCAACCGAAGAAAAAAAAAGAGTTAAGAGATATCAATAGCGGACAAGTACTGAATGTGATCTCAATAGGTGCTCTTTTTTTTCTTAGGTATGGTTGTAGGCAGGGCAGGATAGAATGTGGTTCACGATTAACGGGAAAGATGGCAGAACTTTCTTGCTTGGAAATTAATATTCAAGTTATTAAATCGATTAATCCGAATCATAAAATTTTTCTAATAAATATTAACTAATTAACATATTTTTGATTCAATAACGTAACAACCACTAAAAAAGTAGTAAATTTATTTTATATTTGAATATGATCCTATGGACCCAAATGTTTTGTTATACACCCGATTAGGACACAACCATCACGGTACACACCAAGCCCAACACAACTCACAAACACCAAGTCTTGCATACTAGGAGAATGAGCCCAGCCCAGTCTAGCACAGCCTATCCTAGCCTAGCCCACATAAAGTCATCTTAACTTCAATTCCGAGAAAGAGGATTATGACTACCTACACTAGCTTAGATTTTTGTCTTTTGAAAATAACAAAATAAAAAGAGAGAGAACAGAGTACGAAGAAGGAGAAGAAATGAGAGACCAGGGCTTCTATGATCACCGACAAGAGATGAAATGAAGCACAAAAAAACATTCCCCAATGGTGGAATAGAGCACGATGGAATCGTCACAATCATCTCGAAGGAGACCTTGACCCCATTGGCATCTCCATTGACAAAAATGAGTTAGGGACCTAAGTGCCTATACCTCTGGCATTATCATTTCACTCTCCATGCCTTCTTAATTAGCAGGATCATCATCAACAAAGACTTGGGATAGCCACGAAGATGGTCACATCAGTTGGGAATGTTATCTCTTATTCGTGAAGATGAAAAATCTAGGTGGAGATTACACAATTACCACTTAGATATTATCATTCTCTTTGTGTTTTTTGTGATGGGTTTGTGATTTGTCAATGAATGGGTCATAAATCTTGTCATTAATACTATATTTTTTCTTATTTATTATCTATTTAATTCAATCATTAATAATCATTTTCTCTAATATAAATTTTTAGATCTTATATACAATCTTTTTAATTAATTGAGACTCATTTAGATTTTCTATATTTCTTAGCTTCTAAATCTAGCTTCTTTCATGTCTGGGCCTTGTTTCAGCCTTATTTATATGTACTTATGATTCGTTATGCAATTGATTTATCCAGTCTAATTATTTAAGAATACTAAGGAAAGGAATATGTACCAACGAGAATTTTAACTCTTTATTTTTACCCGAAAAATAACTTTGTTTCGTGGTGTTATTGACAGTAATTTTTTTCAATATGATTTTAACAATTCTGACGACTATCCTGGCCAATATTATAAAAAATTTAGGGAAAAGTTTACTTTAGTACCCTGTGGTTTCACGGATTGATACTTAGCGACCTGTGTTTCCAAAATCATCCAAAACAACCCCTGAGTTTTCAAAAGGACCTCACGGTCAGCAGCAGCCCTGCCCGAAACCAAAACGACGTCATTTCCCTGTTCGCGTGGCATCCACCTCTGCATTTTTTAAGACGACCAAGCTGACGTGTACTTAATTTTTTTTTCAAAATGACGACAACTTGTTGGAGCTCTTCCGACTGGTCACACTCATAATAGTTGGCCAGCCCATCCTCCTCCCCGGCAAGGTGGAGTGCCACCTCCTCTCCTCCGTCGACCTTGAACCCAAACCGAAGCTCCCTTCTCACTCCCCCTCCACCCTTACTTTCCCTCCCTACAAATCGGACCTCCTAATCCTAACCACCCATAGTATCCTCCGAATCCCCTGCTCTGGCATTGGCGGTGCCATCTCCGTCCCCTTATCCATCGTCACCCACATCTTGGTCAGAACGGAGAGGATGGTTGCAGTGGCAAAGATTATGAGGAATGAGCAGGAGATTTGGTATTTTTTGCACAAAAAAAAATTAAGTACACGTCAACTTGGTCGTCTTAAAAAACGCAGAGCTGGATGACACATGAACAGGAAAACAACATTGTTTTGGTTTCGGACAGAGCTGCTGCTGACCGTGAGGTCCTTTTGAAAACTCAGGGTTGTTTTGGATGATTTTGGAAACACAGGTCGCTTAGTGTCAATCCATGAAACCACAAGGTACTAAAGTGAACTTTTCCCAAAAAATTAACTTATCATAAAAATTCTAATTACAAAATTTTATAAAATTTCAATTAATCAAGTTAGATATGATTAATTAGCATCCGCAAGTTGCAGATGTAGGCCTTAAAATGGAGAATTTTCGGGGCCCATGCTAATGTGGGGCTCAAGGACATCACATGGGCCCATTTTACGAGTTCCCAATTAGGATAACTCATCAATTCTTTGAAACATCGCGAGGGAAAATGATAATACGACCTGGAACTCAAAATTAAGAAACAAGCTTGGCAATTAATTGATTTAATTAGATACACACATGTATTCATGTGTGTGTGTGTGTATTCATTTGCTCTCTTAGCAATTTTGCATTGAACGTTTTGTTGTGTCTCTTGGGGATTGTTTTAATAATATATGATTACTTTTCCAAAAAATCAAATATGTATGACATGTTGTTACCGAGCAACAGAAGTGCTCTTTCTGCCGATTAGGTCCTCGGATGAAACCAAATCTTGAGCCTCTACTAGACAACTTTACCGGAAGTAAAGCGTCAGCAACTTTAGTAAATCTTTTTTTCCAAAGAGATTTCGCAAGTCATACATATTTGATTTTATGAGGTACGGTAGTAGGCATATTTGATTTCGTAACTTTAGTGGCAAAATCTCTTTGTTCGCAAGTCTCCGCTCCCCCAATGCCACGAACAAAGAGATTACAGTCAAATTAGTGGCCATGAAGAAAGTGAAGCATGTAGAAAAGGAATAAGGTGGTGGTGTGTATGGCGTAGGGTTGGTTTTATGAGGTACGGTAGTAGGCAGGTCAGGATAGAATGTGGTTCACTATTTACGGGAAAGATGGCATAACTTTTTTGCTTAGAACTAAATATTTAAGTTATTAAGTCGATTAGTTTAAGTTGACAAAACTCTCCCTACAAATATTGACCAATGAACATATTTTTGACCCGAATAACAGGGTTTTAAAAAATGACCTGGAGGTCGACCCAGATTTGGGTTCGACCCCGAATCAACCGGTCTGACTGGCTTAACCACCAGTCGGACCAAAATTATTTTTCTTTTATATTTTAATATAAGTTTTTGAAATATAGATAGGTATATAGGAAAATAATCTACAAATTTTACAAAAAATATATAAAATATCAAATTTTTGGGAAAATTGTCCGGTTCGACCGAAAATTGGGCGGTTCGCAAGGTTACCGTTTTTTCATGTAAACCTAGGACGTTCTAGGTCTCGATTCGTAGTTTGATCGGTCGAACCACCAGTCGGACCACATTTTTAAAAACTTTTCCGAATAACATAACAAAGACTAAACAAAATAGTAACTTTATTTTATATTTGAATATGATCCTATGGAGCCAAATGTTTTGTTGTAGGCCCGATTAGGACACAACCACCCCGGTACACATCAAGCCCAACACAGCCCACAAACACCAAGTCTTGCCTACCAAGAGAATGAGCCCAGCCCAGTCTAGCCCAGCCACATCAAGATACCCAAACTTCAATTCCGTCATCAAACTGCAATAGATTAAGGGGGCTTCGATAACAACAATTGGTCGTGGTCCGTCCTTGGCAGCAATTTACATCTTTTATGATTGGAAATTTTTGGATGGAAAGATTGAAGCATAAATTTCCGTTAATTCGTGTAACCCTAGACACAGACCCTTTAATTATAACTTAGTCTGCTCCAAAATAATCAGACATTGCAGCAAAGGTACGTATACAGCGGACAGATTAGCAGAGTGGTGTTTGATCAAATAGAGGAAGGAAAGTATACATTATTTGCAAAACAAGACAAAATTAGAAGGGTAATAGAAGTACTAGTTGAAGAAGAGGCCGAAAGTGAGCATTATAAGAGGAGACATCGAGAAAAGTAAGTTGAAGATACTATCGGTAGAAAAATTAAAAGATTGCATTGTCCTCAACGCTTGATTATTTGTCTTTGGTCGGAAAATTTTATAATAATTAACGTGTCAATCACACGGAACCACCTAAGCGAAGATTCTTTTTCTGTATATAGATGTGTGTTTATATAAATATATGCACGTGCCCCTTGCGTTGCAGCCACACTCCCTGAACAAGCTCCATTTATATATATTATGGCTAACGAGGTGGATCACAAGAACAATGTTCCGGTGTCCGTTGAGGATGAAGCCATTATAGAAAGATTGGAGAGAGCTCAGTGGCTAAGGGCTGCGATCCTGGGGGCTAACGATGGTCTGCTTTCGACGACGGCCATAATGCTGGGAATGGGTGCGGCCAAGGAAGACGGTCGGGACATGATCCTGTCCGGTCTGGCCGGGGCTCTTGCCGGAGCCTTTAGTATGGCAGTAGGGGAGTTTGTCTCGGTCTCCACACAGAGAGACATCGAGAAGGCCACGGCCACTACAACCACCACTAATACTAACGAAAATACTATTATTCCGGCCGCAACTAGCGATGTGAGATTCTCGACAGACGTTGATCCCGCAGGGAAGTACATTATTAATATTGCCAAAGTGGAAGAGGAGGAAGAGGAGGAGGAGCAGCAGAAGATGATGCAGATTCTGGCCAACCCGTACAAGGCCGCGGTGGCGTCAGGTTTGGCGTTCTTATCGGGGGCGTTCGTGCCGTTGGTTTCGGCGGTTTGTGTTGTGGGTGAACAAGCTGCAAGGATGATGGTGATAATAGGAGTCACGTCCATAGCTCTGGCGTTGTTCGGGTGCGTAGGAGCTCGTCTCGGTGGTACGAGGATGAGGGTTTCGGCGGTCAGAGTTGTTGTTGGCGGGTGGGCAGCTATGGGTATTACTTACGGCTTGCTTAAGCCCTTTAATGATCACAAGCGCGACGATGAATAGCAGCAATTCACTCAATCCATTACGGGTTGCCTTATAATTTGTGACGAAAGACTACCACTGGTCACGTTTGCTCATTACATGTTCACTTAATAAAATATTGTTAAAAGTTCGTGTTTTGTGTGATTTTAAGATATTCGACCAAGTGACATAAATTTATATAATGTCAACTGTCAAGGTATATTTTTGTATTGGTATTATTAAGTGAGTTGTATATATCATGATGTCTCTTTAATACAGTTACTTTTCCAAAAAATTAATATAAGTTTTGTAATTGAGACTCCATTATTTGAATAATTTTTGGACATAAATATTTCAATTATAATAATAATAAAATTTACAAATTATGCATCCAAAGAAATTTGAAAAATATATATGAAAAAGCATTCTCCCACTCTTGTAATATTCATTTAGTAGAATATTAATAAGAAAAACTTTTATAATTTAGTTAAATATTTTAAAATTACAAGATAATGAAATATCAAATAACTAGAAGGCATAAAGTGGACCTTATTTGTGTCATAACCATAAAATTCCCTACAAAAATAGCATCATAAGGTAATTGCTGAATAGCTTGGTCGTGCGCGAGAAAACGAGAAATAAATGAACGCGGAAGATAATATAAAGAAATAAAGGTAACGATATTGATCCATTGCGTGGAACCCTTGGATACCAAAAAAACAAAAGATAAAGAAATAAAGAAGAGATCTATTCGCCCGTGACCAAATGGTCCAGTGGCATTGGGGTTGGGATGGGTGGGGAGAGATCAGGGGATCAAACCCCCACCTTGTAATAGATTAGGATTTC
>SOPF01025886.1:0-30844 GCA_012979155.1 Hypericum perforatum
ATCTTACCATATCTATAATAAAAAGTGACAAATTAGTTGAAAATTCATAAAATTACAATTTTACCCTTATTTTTATTATAACAATCAAGGTTATTTTTTAGCACGGTGGAAAAAAAATTTGGTTAAAATAGTTATTTTTGTAGCACCGAAGAATTTTTTTAAAATCTTTTTTGCCCAAAATCGCATGAAAGAATGCGAGATTGGTAAAAAAAAATTAAATGCCCAAAATCGTATTTTTTCATGCAATTTTGGGCAAAATTTTTTTTTACCAATTTCGCCTTCTTTCATGCGATTTTGGACAAAAAAAATTTTAAAAAAAATTCCGAGCCAAGTCCAAAATCGCAATGTATTGTGCGGAGTCGGTATTAGAGCCGGTTTCCGAGCCGTGCACAAAGTCGCATAAAAATATGCGATTTTGGTACGAAATCGCCCAAAATCATGCGATTTTGGGCGTTTCAAAATCGCAGAAAAAAATGCAATTTCGTGCCGACCCCAGACAGGGAATTGATTTCCCGAGGACCCCATTTTGGGGAAAGATTTTTAAAATAACCCCCCTCTGGAAAATTACCCCTCCGCCCGTGAGTAGATTGGATAGTTATTACACTCTACTAGAAAATTAATAGTTATTTTTCCTTTATATCATCTTATTTATTTTATTTTGAAATTTATCTAATTGAACATAAAACATTCTTGGATATTAAAATGCTCGATGGTATTACTGGATAGAAAGAATCATAATAATTGTTTAAAAAAAATATTAATTGAATAAATTCAATATTAACAAATGAATTTGTTGTTTATACGAATAACTTTTATAGTGTGCATAAGTGATACTACGTTAAGAGACTTGATGGTAGTATTCATTTGAACAAATTGCACCTCATTTTTTAATAAATATCTTGAGAAAATTCTAAGTTATATATGTTTGGCCTGGTGCTATTTTAGAATTGGTATATCTCATGAGAAAATTCTTAAGATGCGTGTAGGAACAATATATGTTAAACAAACTTGTTTTTATTTGTTAATAAATTCAATCATATCTCAAGAGTTACAAATATTTTTAGATGAAAATTTGTAACTGGTACGATGTGGTTCAGAGACTAACTAAGCTGAAACTGGTAAGCATGTGATACCTTGAGGGCGGGGAGTAGTTGCTAATGTGAGAGTGCATAGACAATGACTGTCTAAGCACTTTAGGTGAAAGAAAACATAGACAAATCAATCTAACATTTGAAAACAAGGAAATGAGGGATTGTATGGTGTAATACAATCAGAATGTTATATATTTAAATATGGATAATTATAGTACCTTATTAACATATGTTACAAAAATTAGAATATAAATTGAATTAATTTTTTGGGACATCTATGTGACTAACTTTAATTAGGATATTTATTGAATAATTTTAATGATAATTAATTTTTTGTCATAATATTTCTTTTGTTATATTTTTCAATGAATATGAATCTTCATTTGATAGTTGTATATTAAATGTTTTGATCAAAATTCTTTCTGTTAACTAAATTATATAATAATAAAATATCTCAAACAGAAAGAATATCTCTTAGAATTGGAATTAAAAATGCTCCAATTATATTTTTATATTATCTCCGACGAATAAAAAAATTATTATGTTCAATGAGTTAAGGACTTTTCAATAATCATTGTTTATTTAAAAACATATTAAAATATCTTAAATCCACCTATCTATAGTTGACATCACTACTGAGTTTGAAGTTGTAGCCTTATTAGAAAGCTGAGTCAATTCCCAACACAATAGTTGTTAGAAATTCGCATTTTATTGGTTCATTCAATGAACAATTCCCAAAGACAATATTTCCGCATTAAATTTAACATAAAAATGTACTTCAAATAACGGCGACGCTGTTGATCCTTATTTTGAGATATACTCAAATCAGCCTAATCTAATGATTGAAGGGCGGAACAAGTTTGGATTATAATAATACGCCGTACGTGTTACGTTCAGAATCGAATCGAAACACCGGCTTGGCTGCCGCGCCCGGCGGCTCATGCTCCGCTTCTGCCGATAGTAGGGGGCCCACCGGATAAGCTGGGCCCCACTTTCTAATTGTTTTTCGTTAAATCATCTAATATTCTACAACAATGTAAATCAATCTACGTTTATGTTAATTAATAGTTTAAGAACATGAAAAATCTTCTAAAAAGTATTCTAGCACTTGATATATCGTCTGTAGTTCAAATTACCACTTCTTAATTAAATTAAAATACTCACTCATAAATTTTTGAGATGCGAGTTGCCCAATTTCTTTTATTTATGAATGGAGAAATATTGGGAATGGTGGACCCCACCTAAATTATCCACCCTTTCTTTTGGATGGATTAGGGGGAATGATTCCCAATACGACAAACCATTCCTTGGAAGACACGTGCACTGTGACGTCACGAATGGTACAACGCAGAATCTTGCAATAATTTTTCCCATCTTCCCTTCTTCGGCTCTGGAGCTTGCCACCTAAGGGTAAAAAGTGGGGCCCGTAGTGCTCACCAGAAGCCATTTTTAATTTTTTAACTTGTGGACCTGATGGGATTGTAATTGAAAATAATAAAATATAAAAAATGTTAAATACTAATTAGTTTAAACGTGTCTGGAGGAACAAATAGGTTTATGTTTTCATCCCAACTGATCTTTTTCTTGCCTATATATCGAATTGATTTGTCTATTGCAAAATAATGTGAGCACATCAATTCTCTCAAATCGTTTATATTTTGCGTCCTAGATTTTTGTATTATGTAGAAATGTGGATGAGTTTTTTCTGTTCATGAGGGGGTTCACATGCAAGGTTTTAAAAAATGCAGTCCGATCGGTCGGACCACGAATTGGGCACAAATTTGTGTCATTTTGGGTAAAAATGGAGTCTGGTCTGACCAGATGAATTCTGGTCAAACCGAACGATTCGTCTAAAAAATCTGGTTAGACTAGACAGTTCACATGGAAATTTGGTATGTTTTATATGTTTAATTATTATTAATTTATATTTACCTATATACCCATATAAACTTCAAAAAATTACATAAAAATAAGGAGAAAAAAATCCGATCCAACCAATAATTAGGCTGGTTAGACTAGCTGACCCAAAGGTCGAACCCAATTCCGTATCAACTTCTGGGCTTTTTTAAGAACCCTGTTCACATGCCCTTATTTATTAGCTTTTTGGCATACTGTTTGACAACGGCCCATCATTCATCGTTGTTTACGAAAACAACGTAGATATGGCCATATGGCTAATTTCTAAAGTCAATGAAATGGTTACTCAGTTTCTTTAAATTAAATAGATTTGAGTTCAATTTGCGGATGCTACTAAAATTATGGAAAGAATTGTTCTTATTATTTAAGTCTAATTAATTCGGTACAACACGATACTGTATATTCAGAAGTAGGAGTATGCTGGTCATTTACACGTCTTTGGACAAGTTCGTAATGCAATGATTTGATATCTTTGATTTAATATTTTTTTATACAATAGATTGATTTAATAGATTTTTATGTTTTATACAATGAAAACAAATTTAATCTCTTCATCAACAATCTCTTTTCTTTTCATCTCTAACATCGTCAACGTCACTATTATTTTGAAGGTCGAGGTCTCTCTCCCGATGGTTATGATGAATTTGAGATCGAGATCCAATCGTACCGTTCTCTATTTTACCATTGGAGAGGACTTTATCGTGTTCCATCCCACCATCGTTGTACAAATGCTTTGTAATCTAACTTCTCGATGACCGGAAAAGCTGTAGCCTCTCTTTTTTTTTCTCATTCCTCGTACTCTACTCTCTTTCTCTATTTTTTTTCTTTTATTTTTAAAAGATGAAAATGCTCCTTGATTGCCTTGGCCGTTAGATCAACTAATTAGTTTCTTTTACTGATCTAACGGCCTGGCCAAAGCCCATCGTGATACTGTAGCCCAATAAATATACATGACCAAATCCAAACCAATTAATCCACTTTATTTTAATTACAAAAACTATTTTTTCCTCAATTTGGCAAAAAATGCTTACGAAACATTATTTCGTATGAAAAATTGGTGGGAATATTCATTTAGGATCGTATGTAGAGTTCTTTTCCCTTCCTTTTCTTTGGCTTTAGGTCCCATCAACACAAATATATGGTAAAATAGAATGGGAATAACACCATAATTGGTTCAAGTATTTACTGACTCAATTTTTTTATAAAAAAATTGCATTCAAATTCTATAAATGACAAATGCACCATTAATTTTTTTCATAAAAATATACGATAGTCAACTAACTCTAAATAGTAAGATTCGCATACAATAAGATTGGAATAAGGAAGGATAAGAGAGGTAGGGGCCCAACCTAACCCTCATTTGTCAATTGGCTTGCTTCATCTAGGTACTTGACGTAGGTGTTCTCTTTACAAAGATAATGACTTTGATACAGAAATTTGCGTCGCTGAACGGTTTTTTCCTCCTCTTTTTGCACTTTTCCTCCTCTTTCTGCATGCTTTGGTGTGACACGACGGGATACAAATATCATATACATGATTAGGAAAATGGTGATAATGACATTAAACTCATCTACAAGGATATGATATAGTTTTGACCTAATGGGTTTTTTTGTGTCACGGCATTACTATTTGAAAAAATGTCGTGACAGGTGTACGCTCATGTTTCTACGAGACTGTAACTGTATATACTCCCTTAGTGTTGATATAAACCGGAATTTGACCGATCATGAGTAAGCTGTAAATTCGAATTTTGTTATTACGTTAGGATGTTATAAACTAAACACAGAATAATAAATTCATAACAAATAGATAGACGATATTAGAGAATACGCGATACATGTGATAGATAGATGAGAAATAGAAATAATTGAGAACATACAGTATATGTTATGTGGCCACAAGTCTTAAATTCACAAAATTTAAAAGATAATGATTATAATATGTAATATAATATATTTCGGCGATTTTTAATGCTCAACGATACTAATATTTTAGCGCATTCATGTACAATTGTAGTAACTTTTTGATAAGTAATAACATAATACATTTAAAAAATATACAAGATAAATAGAATATGGACAATTTATTTAGCTAACTAACGCCTATAACATATGACAAAAAAAATAATCCTGATTTCCTTTAACACAAAAGGTTATAAACACTGGTGTCCAAAGAAACCAATGGACTAAAATTACTTCTTGTGTGAGCAATGAGCACCTTCGGAGCTGGATCTTGAAAACCATCTATTAAATCCAGAAAGTTACCTTTTCTATTCTGGATTTTTTTTAAAAAAGAAAAAATGTTAGCAATTCCGAGAGGTAAATAGGTGGGAACAGAAAAACAATTGGACGGAGCAAACTGCAAAGATAATGAAGTAATTAGCAAGGTTTTAAAAATTGCGGTCCGACTGGTCGAACCGTGAATCAGGCATAAGTTTGGGTCATTTTTGTGGTTAAAAATGGTGTTCGGTCTGACCAGACAAAATCTAGTCAAACCGAAAGATTCATTCAAAAAAATCTGGTCAGATCGGATGGTTCGCACGAAAATTTGGTATTTTAATATTTTTAATTATTATTAGTTTATATTTACCTATATATAAACATATATTTCAAAAAATTATATTAAAATATGAAGAAAAAAAATTCTGGTCCAGTAGTTAGACCGGTCAAACTGGCCTACCTGAAAGTCAGACCTAATTCCGAACCCTTGTAATTAGGAAACCTCTCGAGGAATGGCCCAAATGAAATGTTTATTGGTCCCTTGGGGGACACATTGTGGAGCGCATGATTTGGTGCTCGTGGGTCTGTAAGCCGGATCCCAACCTTACTTTATTTCCCACTACCGAGGCCATGTTCCATAGGAGATTTACCGGCCCGAGCATGTGCTGCATGTGTCTGGCTGACTTTGAGTCCCTCGATCATTTGGTGGTTAGTTGCCCGATTACTGCTGCCATCTGGCGGTACATCTTTGGTATTTTTGGAGTAGCGTGGAGGCCTTTCTTGAGCCTTAACAAGCTGATCTCTGAGGGGATACAACAGAGATTCAGCCCGCAGGTGGATCGACTGTGGAGGGTGGCTATAGTTTCTGCCGGCTGGCTTTTGTGGACGGAGTGCAATGCGCACATTTTTAGTGACCAGAGGCGGAGATTAGATACCCTGATTATTCTACTCCGCAGGTTGGTCAGCGAGACGGTCATCTTTGACACGGGGAGGTGCTTCTTATCGGAGCGTGAGCAATCACTACTACGAGACCTCCGTATTGTACCGAAGCCAGGTCGGGCTCCATAGATCGTCGAGGTCACTTGGCGCTGCCCTCTTCCAGACTGGCTCAAGTGCAATACGGATGGTAGCTCATTGGGGGCCCCGGGACTGGGCCGATCTGCTGGAGTATTTCGCATTAGCAGAGGATTTGTTAGGGGTTGTTTCAGCCAGAGCATGTTTAGTTGTTTCGCTTTCGAGGCTGAGCTCTTTGCGGCTATCCTAGCGATGGAGGCAGCTCATGAGTGTGGATGGCACCGACTGTGGATCGAGATTGACTCCATGTATGTTCTCACCAGATTTCAGACCCCACAGGCGACAGTCCCTTGGAGATGGCGCTCCCGCTGGCTCCATATGACACAGATCCGAGCACAGATGCTAATTCGTGTCACGCATATCTTCCGGGAGGGGAATTCTGTCGCGGATGCTTTGACTCACCTCACAGAGGATGGCTAGTGGCCGAACCTTCCATCATCGCTCACTAGGTTGGTAGGCAGCGATAGGTCAGGATAGCCCTACCACAGGTTTGTCCCTTGAGGACCTTATATTTTTCATCTGAGACCTGCTGTGGATGATGTGCCAGGCACTAAGCCTGGGCTTTCAGGGACTCCGAGCGAATGGGTCATGTCAATTTTTCTGCATGATTTGTCTTTATTAGTCCCTTTCCTCCTACCTCTTCTGACTACTAGGCTTGTTGGCTAGCTGGGGAGGCAATCTTTTGTTCTCCTCTCCCATGACTACCTGGCCTGTTGGTTAGCTGGTGAGAGGTTTCTGCCCCACCTGACTACCAGGACTGTTGGTCAGCAGATGTTTTGTGGGCTTTCTGTGTTTGTTTGTATAACGCTTTTTAATTTTATTTGAGTGCAGTTCTTGAAAAAAAAATGAAATGTTTATTGGGCTTGAAAATCTAGCATCTGGGTCTGTCTTTGATCGTCCATTGTAAACAATGCCTTAATAAGAGAGGAAAATTTATATTTTACCTAATGATTTATGGCTCAAATATTGATAGAATAATTAGAGAGTTTAAAAAATTTACAAGCGAGGATAAAATTTCACACATTTCTAGTCTCCAGATCAGTTTCACGGTTTTCTTTTTTTGCCTCTGTTAGATCATGATAATTCTGTTGTAACATGAGTTGTTGAAAATTCTGGTGCAAATAGAAAGTCTGTCAAGGGAGCATCTAACCGTGGACGATAACTTTCCTCAAATGCCAAAGTTGAAGTCAAATGATCAAAAAGCCTTGATGACTGAAAGATACAAATGAACACACAGGAGATAAAAGAAAAACAAAATTTTATCAACTCAACTCTTGTTATTGATAAAATGAAAATAGGTGATGTGTGGGGACAAACGAGTCCTAGAAAAATTGTTAGATGTTGGGCTTTGGGCCCAGATTATATTTGTCATTGTGCAAATATGGGCCCAGATCCATTAGGCTTAAGTCAACGGGCCGGTCCAGGCAGAGAAGACCGCTGACGCCAGTGCTTGCATTAACATCAGCAGCCAACAGAGGAGCTACGCCAGTACTGATGTCTAGAATTGTCTTTTTATTCATCTGCTTGATTATTAATTGTTTGATTATTTCATATTGGGTGTCTAGAATTAAGATTGACGATCTTGATTCGTAGCACAGATTTCATTTGACTTATTTTATTGCTTTACTTTTGATCATTGTTCGAGTTTAGGATAGACAATCCTAGGTTCATGTAGTGATTTGTAGTGTTAAATTACCAACCAATCACTTAGTTTAAAATTCTTAGATTAAAAGTGGGAATTCATAATCCGATAATTAGAGATTGATTATTCTATCCCTGTGGAGACGATCTTAATTATCACTATATTACTTGTACGATCATGTTCTCTTGCATGTGATTTTAATACTAGATTTATCGCATCAAATTTTTGGTGCCGTTGTTGGGGCTAGATTTGAATGAATCTATCCTTAACATTGGATACATTTTACTCGATTTTGAGACTAAGCTTTATTACACCTTCATTGTTCATCACTACACTTGATCCTTTTAGTTGAGTTTTACAGTGTAGTTGAAAGTTGTAGGAGATGTATGCCACATACCCGTTGTGATAATCAACCCATTCTTGAGTATAATCCAAAGATTAAACGAGCTTTTTGTTTGAGAAAAATGAATCAACACAAGGATGAGATGGGAGATCAACAGGTAGTCAATGTTCCAGCCAACAATACGATGAGACAGATACACCCTAGACTGTTGATCTTAGACCTAGTATTGAATATCCAACTGTGGAAGCCAACAATTTTGAGATCAAAACTAGCCTCATTCAGATGGTTCGCCAAGACCAGTTGAGGGACTCTCCTTCTGAAAATCTCGCAGAGCACATCTAAACTTTTGAAGACCACTTTTCAATAGTCAAGTACAATAGTGTTTCACCGAATACCATCAAATTATGACTATTCAAGCAAAGCATAAAGGATGATACTAGAGAGTGGGTGAACTTGTTTCCTAGAGGCACCTTCATTTTATGGAATGAGCTAGTAGACAAATTCTTGGAAAAGTACTATCCACCAGGTAAGACCACTCAACTACGCAATAAAATTTCTCAATTCAAGCAAAATGGTGGCAAATTATTGCATGAGACCTGGTATGGCTACAAAGCCCTACTCTGTGACTGTCTACACTATCAGATCCCATATTGGATGCTCATTTAGCTATTCTATAATAGATGTGAGCCACAAATCTGAGTCAACATAGATACAGCAACTAGAGGTACTCTGACAGAGAAGATGAAAGTTGATGGCTTACGCATCATTGAAGCCATGACCACTAACAATCATAAGTAACTAGCGTGTAGGATAGCAATCAGATAGTCACTCCCCAAGCGTAAGTGGCGGCTCTTACACAGGTAGTCTAGTATGCATTCACACCACAAGTTGTACCACCCGCTCATGTTTATGAAATCTATATTAGACCCTATAGTACTGATAACTACTCTTTTATGGCTAAATCTATGAATTATGTGGACAATACGAATAGGAATAATGATCCATATTCTGCTACGTATAACCTGGTTTGGAGAAATTACCAAATTTTTCTTAGAGAAACAATGTAGGTCAGTAGGTACCACAACAACAGAAATCTCCTCTGGATGGTGGCAATGCTCAAAGTCCTCCGCCACAGTAATTCTTACCATACCAACAGAAGTGGCAATAACAAGCACCACCCCAGTAAGGCCGTAGGAGTGAAGATGAGTTAAGGAAGCAAGTTCTTTGTCACGAAGCCACGATCAGGAATCTGGAGAGACAAATTGGCCAGCTAGCTACTCAACTAAATGCAAGGCAACCAAAACACTTATAAGCAAAACTGAAACTCCTCCTACCAAATAGACATTGTAAGGCAATCACAACCAGAAATGAGCTAGATTTGAGAAAGAATGTAGCAAGTACAATAGTAAAATATCCGGTGAAGTTAGTAAGCGAGGAGGAAGAAGAGCTTTGGGTGGTGTCTACTATAGTAAAGAAGGACAACCCCTCAGCAGAATCTATCAAGCCAACAGTGAAAAAAAAACTCCACCTACTGTTCCTCCAAGATTGAACAAACAAGCATCTCATCCAAGTTATAAAAAATTTCTAGAGTTGTTCAAGAATCTCCATATCAACATCCTACTCCTTAATACATTTGAGCAGATGCCTACTTATCAAAAATGGATCAAGGAGTTTATCTCAAAGAAGAAGAGTATTAACGACTTTAAGATCATCCCATTGACTAGGGGATGTAGTGCAATTTTGACCCAGGATCTCCATCAGAAGATGAAGGACCCTAGTAGTTTCACCATTTCATGCACTACTAGAGACCAAACTTTCAAGAAGGCACTCATTAATTTGGGGTCTAGCATCAACCTCATGCCATTCTCTATATTTTGGAAGTTTGAGTTAGGAGACATGAAGGTGACATCAATAGTTCTTTAGCTTGTAGATCGATCAGTGGCTAGACCCAAGAAGATAGTGGAGAATGTGCTAGTGAAAGTGGACACCTTGATCTTTCTAGTGAATTTCATTATCATGGAGATGGAAGAAGATCTTGATGCTCCTCTCCTTCTCAAACATCCATTCCTAGTCATGGGAAAGACCAGTGTTGATATAGAAAATGGAGATTTACGATTCAAAGTCTATGATGATGAGGTGGTATTCAACATATTCGAAGTAGCTAAATTTTCCTCTGTCAAAGATGATTACTATAGGATTAATATCATCAACGATATAGTAGCTATGCAAAGCATATGGGTCTATGATGAAAACCAATTTGAGATAGTACAAGAGCATAGACTGGAAGTGGATGAGCAAAAATTGATAGAGTACGTATCATGGGTATGCAAAACAGAATTTCTTGAACTAAATGACACACCAAGGTTAAAACTGCAAGCATTCATCATTATACCACCAGAACTAGAGCTCAAGCCACTACTAAGTCATCTCAAATATGCTTACCTATGTAAGTATAGTAAACTTCTTATCATTATCTCTACTTCTTTGACTTAGGAACATGAAGAACAACTCCTCAAGGTGATCGATAGATATAAGGAAGCTATCGATTGGACTCATGGGGATGTCAATGGTATTAGACCTTCACGTTATCAATATAAGATCATTTTAGAGGATAATTTTACCCTATTAGTAGAAGCCCAGGATAGACTTAACCCAAAGCTGAAGGAAGTTGTGAGAAAGGAAGTGATCAAGTGGCTAGATGTAGGCATCATCTATCTAATATTAGATTCTAAGTAGGTGAGACCTACTCAGTGTGTTCTAAAGAAAGGAGAGATTACAATCGTCCCCAACAAGAACAATGAGTATCCCACATAGATAGTAGTCAGTCAACATGTTTGCATTGATTTTTGGAAACTAAACAAGGCTACCCAGAAGGATTATTTTCCACTACCATTCATTGATCAAACGTTGGACAGGTTAGTAGGTCATGCATACTATTGCTTCCTAGATGGTTATTCCAGATATCTTCAGATTCCAATTGCACTGGAAGACCAAGAGAAGATGACTTTTACTTGCCCATATAGAACTTTTACCTTCCACAGAATGGCCTTTGGTCTTTGCATTGCACCTGTCACCTTTCAGCAATGCATGATGGGGATTTTCTCTGATATGGTTGAACGACAAATAAAGATCTTCATTGATGATTTCTCGGTATTTGGGGACTCATATGAGGAGTGTCTTCTATATTTGGGCAAGGTTCTCAAGTGCTGCAAAGAGACTAACTTAGTTCTCAACTGGGAAATTTGCCACTTTATAGTCACTGAGGGAGTGGTCCTAGGCCATAAAATTTCAAGTGAAAGGCTGAAAGTTGATAAGGTCAAGTTGGAAGTCATTGACAAGCTTCCTCATCTACTGTCAGTCAAGGATATTCAGAGTTTCTTAAGCCATGCTAGATTTTATTGGTGATTCATCAAGAATTTTTCCAAGATTACCAAGCCTCTCTACAAGTTGCTAGAGAATGACACCCCTTTCATCTTTAATGAGGAGTGCAAGTTAGCATTCAAAACTCTGAAAGAAGCACTTTTATCCATACCAGTTATCATATCACCTAATGGGATCTACCATTCGAGACCATTTACGATGTGAGTGATTATGTGATTAGAGCAGTTTTTGGCCAAAAGAAAGCTATATGATTTCATGGTATTTATTATGCAAGTCATACCTTAGATGATGCTCAGAATAATTACGTAACTATGGAGAAGGAATTCCCAATAGTGGCCTTTACTCTTCACAAGTTTCGAGCCTGCCTACTTGGAAGTAAGATGACTGTGTACACAGATCATGCAGCCATTCGCTACCTCTTCACTAAGAAGGATACTAAGCTATCTCTCATCAGATATATCCTCCTCCTCTAAGAATTTGATATAGAGATCCATGATCGGAAAGGCATGGACAACCTAGTTGCGGATTATCTCTCATATCTAAAAAATCCACCAGTAACATCTTTCTCTCCAGTTAATGAATCTTTTCCTGATGAATAAATATATGTGTTAGATATCATCTCTATCCCATGGTATGTTAATTTTGTTAATTATATTGTGAGTAACATCATGCCCCATAACATGTCTTCTGACCAGAAGAGAAGATTTTTGTATGTTGTCAGGTATGGGATGAACTAACGTAAGATCGTGTGGACGTATGCATAGAGTTGCATGGACCATGACCTTACATTTACATGATTAGCTTTTATTACTTTCCTTCAATAAATTGTAATGATGTTGGACCTTTGAATTTTGAATGCTTGGTAGCTAATAAGGCATGAATTAACTTGCCATTAGGAGGGATGTTAAAGTTGGTAACAGCTGAATTAAATGTGACCTGATTACTCGTCTTCCTTAAATTGTAAATGAGCTACGAATAATAATCATTAAGAATATTTCCAAATTGAGACAAAGTGTCCAAATTAATTGGTGCGACCACCATGAAGGTGTGTATCTGATTGTGTGAGGATTGAATCTTGCCCTAGCTGGCCATTTTATTTGTAGAACCTCTCGTGATTAATCAACAGTAGATGTTGAGCATCACAAGTTTTATCAAATCCTATCTATCCAAGTTTGAATAATACATCTTATTTGATCCACTCGTGCAAATCTAATTAATTGAACCTTTAGATTAGATTTAGTTGAGAGATATACAAGTGATCACGAACTAAATTAAGTGCATTGATCATACGCTACGTCAAGTGGTATTAGATATTGGATCTTTATCTTGAATCATTTCTCTTACCCTTACGATCACTTGATAAGCCTATCTACGAGCCGTTCCACAAGACATTATGATCTATTGATCTGTGACCTGTCTAACCACCTAGCTCCACTATAAAACCGTGCCCTATGGCTGACCAAGACCTCAACTAGAGGATGAAAAACATAGAAACTTTGCTCCAAGCCATGTTGGCTCATCTTGAAGCTCTTGCGGTGCAACCACCCCAAGCTGCAAGGCAAGAAAATCCTCCACCTGTGAAAGATAATAAGTTGGAGGACACAAATGACACCTTTGATGTGAGAGGAACAGGAAGAGAAGGACGAGGCTTGGAGAAGAGTATTTAAGGAGAGTGGATCGTCTATTTAAAATGAACATTGAGAAGTTCTTTGGCGATGCTGATATCAAGGGTTTCCTAAACTGGCTTGATTCAGTTAAGAAGTATTTCGACTACATAAACTTGACCAAAGAATAAAAGGCTAAGTATGTTGCCTTTAAGTTGGAGTCTGGAGCTGTAGTTTGATAGAGGAAGGAGCACAAGTCTAGGAGGAGGAGAGGAGAGTGACCTATTTGTAATTAGCCTACGATGGAGTAGGCCCTTCGAGAAAGATTTTTGCCTATTGATTATCACCAAACTTTATATTCTCAGTTTTTGACGTGCACTCAAGGAAGTAGAAGTGTTGAGGAGTATACATCAGAATTCATAAGATTGGCTACGAGAAATGATGTGGAGGAGAATAAGGACTCATTACATCGAGGGCCTTAGCTTTGAGATTAGGAGTAAGATGGAATTTGAAACCTTTCTATACTTTCATGATGTATGCTCAAAGACTAGGAAAATAGGGTCTGCCTTACGAAAGAACAAAACGACCCTTACTCACTTTTTAGGCCCTAAACAATCTTCTAGAGGAGGAAATGAGAAGAGTGTTGTGCAAGCAATTGATGCGAGACCCTCTCCAAAGAAGCCCGTACCTGAGGTTGCTCAAGTCAAAAGAAAGACTCCCACAATGACTTCAGGCCTTTGTTGCTTCAAGTGCAATGAGTATGGATACAAGTCGAGTGACTATCCTAAACGAAAGTATACTTAATTTTGTGAGAAAGAAGAGGAGGAGTCCTCAGGAGCTTATCTTTGCACTCCAGTAGAAGAGAGTAGAGATGAGCAGCGAGAGTCTTCAGAGGAGGAGGAGTATTATGGGGTGATGTGAAAGCTTATAATAACCACTACGAAAAAGACTGAATTACAAAGAAATAATCTATTCCATACCAAATGCCATGTTAGAAAAGAAGTATACAAGGTGATCATAGATGAGAGAAGCCAAAAAAACTTTGTGAATCACATCACGGAGGAGAAGCTTGGACTTAAGACCACACTACATCCTTCCCCATATTCTATTGGATGGATCATCAAGGTCAGTTTGAGGTACACGATACCAATCTCAATTGGAAGGTACTCAGACAAGATTGAATGCAACGTGTTAGAGATGGACGCATGCAATATTTTGTTGGGAAGATCGTGGGAGTACAACAACAAGGTTCTTCATAAAAAAGAGGAGAACACCTATGAATTGAAGAAGGGCGATGAAAGATTTACCTTATTACCAAGTAAACCAAAGAATGTAAAAGCTCAATGTAACACTGCCATGCAGCTTGTTACGATGATTACTTCGGTGAAGGTATTGAAAGATTCTATTGATGAGATGGGATGGTGCTATGTTTTGGTGATAAAAAAGGGTGATCAAGATGCGGAGCTATATGATGAAGACTTTCCAAAGCCCATGCTTGAGATATTACAAGAATTTCTTGAGGTAGTCTCGGAAGACTTGTTAAAGAGGTTACCTCCTCTTTGCAATATTCAGCATAGGATTGACTTGATCTTGGGGTCTACACTCCCAAATTTTCCACATTATTATTTCAGTCTAATGGAGAATCATATCCTTAGAGATCAAGTGCAAGAGCTTTTAGACAAGAGGTTTATTCAGGAGAGTCTAAGTCCCTGTGGTGTGCCCGTATTATTGGTGCTAAAGAAGGATGATACATGGTATATGTGTGTAGATAGCCACACCATCAACAAGATCACAATTGGCTATAGGTTCTTAATACCACGACTTAATGACATGTTGGATAATCTGAGTGGATCAAAAATTTTCTCCAAGATTGATCTATGAAGTAACTATCACCAAATAAGGATCAGGCCCGAAGATGAGTGGAAAACTACGTTTAAAATGTGAGATGGTCTGTTTGAGTGACTTGTAATGCCATTCAGTCAGACTCATGAACATCCCTAGCATATTCATGAAATTGATGTACTAGGTGTTGAAGCCTTTCCTAGATAAGTTCGTGATCATCTACTTTGATGACATCTTGGTGTATAGCCAATCCGAGCTAGAGCATGTTGCATATTTGAGGGAAGTGTTTATTGCCTTATGTGAGAATAAGCTTAGTGCAAACTTGAAAAAGTGTGTGTTCTAGCAGAAGAAGCTCATTTTACTTTGATTTATAGTTGGCAAGGATGGAATACAAGTTGATCAGAATAAGGTAGAGGTGATTTGTAATTGGCCTAAGCCGAAGAATATGACACAAGTTAGGAGCTTTCTAGGCTTGGTAGTCATCTATAAGAGGTTCATCAAGGGGTTTAGTAAGATTGCTTCTCCCTTGACCTCTTTGACTTAGAAAGGTGTTGCTTTTGTATGGAGAGAGGAAGTGGATGATGCATTTAAATGAATTGAAGGCAAAGCTGAGCTCAACTATGGTTCTTGCCTTGCCTGATTTTGGCAAAGTCTTTGAAGTGCATGTGGATGCCTCTGGAGTAGGGATTGGAGCTATGCTTTCTTAAGAAAAATGGCCAATTGCTTATTTGAGTGGGAAGTTAAGTGTGCATTGTCAGACTTGGACAACCTATGAGAAAGAGTTTTATGCTCTATTTTGTGCTTTGAAGACTTGTGAACATTATCTTATTGGCAAGGAGTTTGTCCTCTACTCGGATCATCGTGCCCTAAAGTTCCTACATGATCAGTCTAAATTCACAAGTCACATGCACGCAAGATGGACAACGTATCTTCAAAAATTACCCTTCAAGATCATGCATAAGAGCACAGCTCAGAATATCATGGCTAATGCACTTAGTAGGAGAGTTGCACTCCTAACCAAATAGCGAGGACATGTAACTTCTTTTGATGCACTTCGTGAGTTATAAAAAGATGATGCTGACTTTGGAAAAATCTGGAAGAAATGCAAAAGTGGCAAAGGTGGTGGAGAGTTCCACGTGTATGATGGCTTCCTTATGAGAGGTAACCAACTATGTATTCCCTGAACTTTACTTCATAATCATTTGTTATGAGAATTGCATGGTGGTGGTCTCGGGGCATACTTAGCTTATGACAAGATTTTGGCAGCTAATGTGAGCAAGCCTAAGGATGCATCCACTATCAAGCTTATAGACTCGCAGCAAGTTTATGTTCCAATTGGGCCAATGACAAGGGCAAGAGCTCATAAATTGTAATATGATTTTAATGGACTTATGGAAGAAGATTGGGCTCAAGCTAATTCACACAAGTCAAAGGACATCTATGCAGCCCAAGAAAAGCCCATGCACGTGTTGGAGGCTATTTTGGAAGCTTGAAACCCATGCCCTATTCTGGTTGCATGCACGTAAGAAGATTCAAGAAGAATTAAGCTAATTTGGACGTGCAATCTGATTATTTAGGATGTGCTAGTTACTTAGATATTATGTTTTAGATTTTATTCTTATTTAGCTTAAAGTTTTAGCCAGAATAAGCCTACTTAGGCAAGAGAATAATTGGCTAGCTTTAAAACTCATTTTTAGGAGTTAGTTTATTTAGGAAGTTGTGAGACTTTTGGAGCCTATATAAGAGGTCTCCTCATTCAATAATATAGAGACCATTCAGAATATACGAGTTATAACTTAGCTTTGGCTAGTTGTATGAGTTTTGATACTCATAGTTTGTTCTTACTTAGGCAGGTGTGTCGCTTGGCTTGAACAAACTTTCACTTTTCAAGCGGATCATCCATCCCCCCTTGTGGCGTGATATGACCTTGGATCAAGGTTCATAAGCTCTTTGCTATGGGTTAAGGTCAATTCGTGCCTTAGTTCTTTGCAAGTTCTTTGTGAGTTATGATCTATTCCATTCTAAAGTAACAGTGGTCCGAGTTTATGAATCTTTCTACTGAGATTCATATCATTTGGTATCAGAGCTTTGGCTTGTTGCTTTAGTTTCATTATCCGTGTTGTTCTTATTTGTTTGTTCATTTTTGTGCTTGCTAGCCCGTGAAGTTCCTTCGCTGATCAAGAGAAAAGAGAGGAAAAGAAATGAGTGAAGCAAAAACAGAAAAGAAAAGAAAAAGAAAAGAAAAGAAATAGAAAGAAAAGAGAGAAAGGTGCGTGCAAAAAGAGAAAAGAAAGAGAGCTAAATAGGTCAGCTAGCCTAAATAGGTTCGCAAGACTAAACAGGTTTTCACAAGATCAAAAGAGGAAGCACGTGCAAGCCTAAAGAAGGAGCAACTAATCCGGAAAGAGAGGAAGCACGTGCAAGCCTAAAGAAGGAGCAACTAATCCGGAAAGAAACGGGAAGCATGCGCAACCTAAAAAGAGGAGGTGCAAACTGAAGTGCAAGACTAAACAACAAGAAAAAGGAACAAGCAAGACTAAAAGAAGGACTTTAACATTCTGTTTGCTAAGTGAGAAGTGTAGTTCAAGCAAGGCTGCCCTAGCTTTAGTAAGAACATACGAGTATCACGAGAGGAAAAAAGCAAG
This sequence comes from Hypericum perforatum, assembly GCA_012979155.1. Taxonomy (NCBI): domain Eukaryota; kingdom Viridiplantae; phylum Streptophyta; class Magnoliopsida; order Malpighiales; family Hypericaceae; genus Hypericum; species Hypericum perforatum. The sequence continues at coordinate 17,759 of SOPF01025886.1, forward strand.
AGTGTACGAGTACCTTAGAAAGAAAAGCCAAATATTTTAGTGCAAACACGAGTGAACTTAAGTGCACCTTACATTGAGAGTAAACACATAAGGGAGCAAACTTGTGAGGCCATATTTTTTTTACTAACCAAATTTTCTTGCAGCAAACATGTCTAAAGAAGGTCAAGCTATAGAAAACATAGACCTTAAGATGTTAGTGGATGCCTTAGCCGGGAAGCTTGAGACGATAGTGCAAGCTCAGATGGAGCCTTTGTAGCTACGCATGGATGCCGTGGAAAATTCACGTGACAACCAGTAAGCTAGTGGTGAGTCACAAAGGCGTAGGAGAGGAGCACCAATTGGAAACTCAAGTGGAGCTGATTCTAAATCTGAAGAAGGCGTAGACTCTACAAGGGGTCTTAGGAGAGCAAGAGCAAACCACCCACCTAGGGAGACAAGGCAAAGGAGAGATGATAATGTGGGAAGTATCAAACTAAAACTATGGTCTTTTGCTGGTTGTTCTGATCTGGAGGCATACTTGGAGTGGGAGAAGAAGATTGAGTTCGTATTTGATTGCCACAATAGCTCTGAAGTAAAGAAGGTAAAACTTGCCATCACTGAATTCACTGATTATGCTATAACTTGGTGGGATCAACTTGTGACAAGCAGTAGGAGAAATGGAGAGCGCCCTATAGCTACTTAGGAGGATATGAAAGTGATGATGAGGAAGAGATTTGTTCCAAGTCATTACTATAGAGGGTTGTATAAGAAGTTACAAGGAATTAGGCAAGGGAGTTTGAGTGTGGATGAGTATTTCAAATAGATGGAGATGGCCATGATAAGAGCTGATATAGAAGAAGATAGAGAAGTTACCATGGTAAGGTTCTTGAATGGACTCAATCCTAAAATTCAAGACAAAGTTGAGTTGCACCACTATGTGGAGTTGGAGGACATGGTGCACATGGCAACAAAGATTGAGAAGAAACTCAAGATGGGAGGAAGAGAAACTAGAGCTATATAGAGTTCTACTTGGAAGTTAAGCTACCCAAAGAAATTTGACAAACCATAAGTAGCCAAAGTAGAGCATAAATCTGAGAGTTCTCAAGCTAATTCTCAAAAGAAAGTAGAAGTCACTCCAGCTAGAAACTGTGACATCAAGTACTTTAAGTGTCAAGAAAAAGGGCACATCTCAAGTTAATGCCCTAACGAGCAAGTAATGATGATTAAGGAGAGTGGAGAGATTGAAATTGAAGAAGAAGATTTAGAGCATGAAAGCATGCCTTTATTAGAGGACTATCCGAGGAAGAATATCAAGCTGTTGAAAAAGCTTACTCTCGTAAGTAGGAGAGCATTGAATATGCAAGTGAAAAGAAAAGATGATGTGGCTCAAAGAGAGAATATTTTTCACATAAGGTGCTATATCAAAGACAAGGTGTGTAGTATCGTCATAGATGGAGGAAGTTGTGCTAATGTTGCAAGCACTACTATAGTGGAGAAGCTAGGGTTACTCACTAGAAAATACCATAAACCTTACAAACTACAATGGCTGAATGATAGTAGAGAAGTACGAGTAATGAAGCAAGTATTGGTGGCCTTTCGTATTGGAAACTATGAAGATGAAGTGTTGTGTAATGTTGTACCAATGTAAGCTGGTCATTTATTATTAGGAAGGCCATGACAGTTTGAAAGAAAGGTGCATCATGATGGCTACATCAACAAGTATTCATTTATACTTATGAAGAGAGTGATCACCTTGGCACCCTTGTCACCATCACAAGTTTGTGAGGATCAAAGAAGGTTGCAACAAGAGAGTGATGAGAAAAGGGAGCATGATAAGCAAAAGAAGAATGAGAGGAGAGAAGAAGCCAAAAAAACAGAAAGGAAAAATAGCCAAAAGAGAGGATACAATTGAGAGATCAAAAGAAGCTAGAAAAATAAAATTAAAATCGGCCATTGAGAGAAAATCTAAGAGTTGGAAAAAGAGCTACTATGTGGGAGCAAGTGACATTAAGCAACCATGCTTTGAGAAAAAGCCTATGATCTTATTTCGGTATAGAGAGGCACTTTTAAACACTAACGAGCTTGGACCACATGTGCCTAGTATGGTTATTTCTCTTTTGCAGGATTACAAGGATGTCTTTCCTAAAGATCTACCACCTGGTTTGCCACCTATTAGAGGGACTGAACACCAAATAGAATTTGTTTTGGGAGTTGGCATACCTAACCATCCTGCATATAGAAGCAATCCTGAAAAAATAAAGGAGCTTGAGAAGCAAGTCAATGAGCTATTGGAGAAAGAGTATATGAGAGAGAGCATGAGTCCATGTGCTATTCCAGTCCTACTTATGCCCAAGAAGGATAGTTTATGGAGAATGTATGTTGATTGTCAAGCAGTTAACAACATAATGGTAAAATATCATTACCCTATTCCTCATTTAGATGATATGTTAGATGAGTTGCATGGATCTTACATGTTTTCTAAGATTGATTTAAAGAGTGGGTATCATCATATTAGAATGAAAGAAGGAGATGAGTGGAAGATTGCTTTTACGATAAAGTATAGGTTGTATAAGTGGATGGTTATGCCATTTGGTTTGTCCAATGCACCTAACATATTTATGCGACTCATGAATCATGTTTTACGTCCATTCATTAGAAAGTTTGTAGTTGTTTACTTTGATGATATACTCATTTATAGCAAGAGCATGGATGATCATTTGGAACATTTGAAATCTGTTTTAGATGCATTTAGAGAGGAGAAATTCTAACTTGAAGAAGTGCACATTTTTGTACAGATAAACTTGTATTCTTGGGTCTTGTTGTTGAAGCTAACAGAATACAGGCTGCTGAAGAAAAGATCCGAGCTATTTGAGAATGGCCAAGCCCTACAAGTATTGCTAATGTTAGAAACTTTCATGGGCTAGCTAGTTTTTATAGGAGATTTGTGAAGGACTTTAGTAGCATAGCCATACCCATCACTGAAGTCATCAAGAAGAACGTAGGATTTACTTGGGGAGAAGGCATTCTAACTACTCAAAGGAAAGTTGACTAATGCATCCTTGTTAGCTTTACCTAATTTCTCTAAGACTTTTGAAATAGAGTGTGATACCTCAGATATAGGAATTGGTGCTGTCCTTATGCAAGAGGGAAGACCAATTGCATACTTTAGTGAGAAACTAAGTGGAGCAACCTTGAACTATCCAACTTATGACAAGGAGTTGTAGACACTAGTTCGAGTATTAGAGACATGGCAGCATTATTTGTTGTCCAAGGAATTCGTGATTCACACTGATCATGAATCATTGAAACACTTGAAGGGGCAACACAAGGTGAATAAAAGGCATGCACGATGGGTGGAGTTTATTGAGATATTTCCTTATGTCATACACTACAAACAAGGTAAGGAAAATATAGTGGCTGATGCACTATCACAAAGGTACGCCTTGATTTCAACTCTTGATGCTAAACTACTTGATTTTGAACATATTAAAGAGTTGTATGTTGATGATGTTGATTTTGGTGAATTGTTTAGATTAATTAAAAGGAGTGCATTTGGTAAGTTCTTTTAGAATCAAGGTTACCTATTTTGTGAAAACAAGCTTTGTGTGCCTAATTGTTCTATGCGAGAATCGCTAATTCAGGAGGCACATGGAGGTGGATTGATGAGGCATTTTGGAATAGCAAAGACTTTGGCAATACTACAAGATCATTTCTTTTGGCCACACATAAAGAGAGATGTTGAGAGAGTTTGTGGTTGCTGCATCACTTGCAAGCAAGCCAAGTCTAAGGTAATATCCCACGGTTTATATACCCCACTACCTATACCTAGTGAGCCTTGGATTGATATCTCTATGGACTTTGTATTAGGACTGCCTAGGATTAAACGTGGAAGAGATTCAATTTTTATGGTAGTGGATAGGTTCTCTAAGATGGTACATTTTATTCCATCTTACAAGACTGATGATGCTTCAAACATTGCTGATTTGTTCTTTAGAGAAGTTGTTAGGTTGCATGGCATGCCTAGAATAATTATTTCTGATAGAGATGCTAAGTTCTTAAGTTACTTTTGGAAGACCTTATGGTGCAAGTTAAGAACTAAGTTGTTATTTTTTACTACTTGTCATCCTCAAACTGATAGTCAAACTGAAGTAGTAAATAAGACTTTATCTACACTTTTGAGGGCACTCATTAAGCATAACATTAAGACTTGGAAATAATGTTTGTCACATGTTGAATTTGCTTATAATTGTTTAATTCATTCTACTACTCAATTCTCACCGTTTGAGCTTGTTTATGGATTTAATCCTTTAACTCTATTGGATTTATCATCTTTACTTTCGAGTGAGCATGTTAACTTAGATGGCAAGAAGAAGGCTAAATTTGTAAAACAGTTATATGAAAAGGTAAGAATGAACATTGAGAAGCACCCGGAGCACTATGCTAGATAAGCAAACAAAGAAAGACACAAAGTTATCTTTGAGCCTGGAGATTAGGTTTGGTTGCACATGAGGAAGGAGTGTTTTCCTATCCAAAGACGTTCCAAGTTGCTTCCACGAGGAGATGGTCCATTCCAAGTGATTGAATGCATCAATGACAATGCTTACAAGCTAGACCTCCCAATTGAGTATAATGTGAGTGCTTTGTTTAATGTTGCTAACTTGAGTCCGTTTGATGTAGGTGATAATTTGAAGACAAATCCTTTTCAAGAGGAGGGGAATGATGTGAGCAAGCCTAAGGATGCACTTACTATCAACCTTGTAAAATCGCAGCAAGTTCAAGTTCCAATTGGGCCAATGACAAGGGCAAGAGCTAAGACATTGCAATCTGATTTTAATAGACTTATAGAAGAAGTTTGGGCTCAAGTTAATTCACACAAGTCAAGGGATGTCCATGTAACCCAAGAAAAGCTCATGCACATGTTAGAGGCTATTTTGGAAGCTTAAAACCTATGCCCTATTCTGGTTGCATGCACGCAAGAAGATTCAAGAAGAATCAAGCTAATTTGGATGTGCAATCTGATTGTTTAGGACGTGCTAGTTACTTAAATATTATGTTTTAGATTTCATTCTTATTTAGCTTAAAGTTTCGGCCAGAATAAGCCTACTTAGGTAAGAGAATAATCAGCCAGCTTTAAAACTCCTTTTTAGGAGTTAGTTTGTTTACAAAGTTATGAGACTTTTGGAGCCTATATAAAGAGGCATCCTCATTCAATAATATGGAGACCATTCAGAATATACGAGTTATAACTTAGCTTTGGCTAGTTGTGTGAGTTTTGATATTCATAGTGTGTTATTGCTTAGGCTGGTGTGTCGCTTGGCTAGAACAAAACTTTCACTTATCAAGCGAATCATTCATCCCCACTTGTGGCGTGATACAACCTTGGATCAAGGTTCATAAGCTCTTTGCTATGGGTTAAGGTCAATTTGTGCCTTAGTTCTTTGCAAGTTCTTTGTGAGTTATGATCTGTTCCATTCTAAAGTTACAACGGTCCAAGTTTGTGAATCTTTCCAATGAGATTCATATCAGTAGCTCTTTTAGATCATTTTTATTGGTTAACTAAAGAAGTTGCTAGATTGGTAAGGCATTGTTGTGTATTCCAAGAAACTAAGGGAGGAGTGCATAACACGGGGTTGCATATGCCATTACCTGTGCCCCAAGCAATTTGGGAAGACTTGAGTATGGACTTTGTTTTGAGATTGCCACGTACTCCTCATGGTGTAGATTCTATATTTGTTATGGTTGATAGGTTGAGCAAGATGGCATACTTTATACTGTGCAAGAAGACTTCGGATGCTCGTGGCATTGCTCATTTGTTTTTCAAAGAAGTGGTGAAGTTGCATGGTGTACTGAAGAGCATCACTTCTGACCATGATGTTAAGTTTCTTGCGATATTTTGGAAGACATTGTGGATCATGTTCGATGCTACACTTCAATATAGCTCCACTGCAAACCCCCAAATAGATGGTCAGACAAAAGCAATCAACCACACCCTTGGAAGCTTGCTACAAAGTCTTTGCCATGATAAGATGATGCAGTGAGATCTTGTCCTCCCAATTACAAAGTTTGCCTTCAATGGCATGATGCACAGGTCCACGGGTCAATCACCATTTTCTTTGGTTTATACCAAAGTTCTTAACCTTCTTGTTGATGTAGCTGAACTTCCAGGGCCGAACAAAGCAAACACTTCAGCTATTAAGTTTGCGGAGCATGCAAAAGAAGTCATTGAAACTGTGTGAAGTAGGCTAAGTGCAATCTATGCTAAGGAGAAAGCAAATATTGCCGAGCATGGGAGGGTGCAAATCTTTCAACCAGTCGAACAGGTGATGGTGCACTTTTGCAAGGAAAGGATGCCGACCAACATGGGAGGAAAGTTACAAGTAAGGAAGTTTGGTCCATTCAAAATTCTAAGGAAGATCAGTGATAATGTCTACGAGGTCGACCTTCTAGAGGAGTATGGCATCTCCAATACCTTCAATGTCTTGGACTTAAACCCATACTTTGATGCTTTTCATTTGCCATCCAAGTTAGCTGCTCAGGACAAGCACAATCTTAAGGAGGAGAGGATGATGTAGGACCGTCTTGCATTGCCACTTCACGTGTTCATTGCTTGCCTTTTTGATGCTTGCATTGCCTATTTGGGAAGGTTGCCTATTTAGGCAAGAGTTGAAGATCGTGTGTGGATGTATGCATGGAGTTGCATGGACTGCGGCCTTACATTTACTTGATTAGCTTTTATTACTTTCTTTTAATAAATTGTAATGATGTTGGACCTTTGAATTCGAACGCTTGGTAGCTAATAAGGCATGAATTAACTTGCCATTAGGAGAGAGGTTAAAGTTGGTAACAGCCAAATTAAATGTGGCCTGATTACCCGCCTTCCTTAAATTGTAAACGAGCTACAAATAATGATCATTGAGAATATTTCAAAATTGAGACAAAGTGTCCAAATTAAATAGTGCGACCGTGAGGGTGTGTCCCTGATGGTGTGAGGATCGAATCTTGCCATAGCTGGCCGTTCTATCCATAGAACCCCTCATGATTAATCAACGGTAGTTGTTGAGCATCACAACTTTTATCAAATCTTGTCTGTCCGAGTTTGAATAATATATCTTATTTGATCCACTCGTGCAAATCTAATCAATTGAACCTTTAGATTAGATTTAGTTGAGAGATATACAAGTGATCATGAACTAAATTAAGTGTGTTGATCCTACGCTGCATCATGAACCCTACCTCTTTAAGTAAGGGAAAGATGAGCTTTTTAGAAGGTGTGTACCACAAGAAGAGCAGGAGCTTATTCTCCACCACTGTCATAATTTCCCATATAGAGGCTACTTCGCTGATGCGCACACTGCTGCCAAAGTGCTACAAAGTGGATTCTATTGGTCCTCCTTATTCAAGAATGCTATGGAGTTTATGAAGAAGTGTGATCGCTGCTAAAGAATAGGTACCATCTCTCATTGTCATGAGATGTCGCATAACGAAATTATGGAGGTGAAAATATTTGATGTCTAGGGCATAGACTTCATGAGACCCTTTGTGCCATCCAAATGCAACCTCTACATTTTTCTAGCTGTGGACTATGTTTCAAAATGGATTAAGGTAGTAGCACTTCTGAACGATGCAAAAGTAGTAATTAAGTTCTTACAAAAGAATATTTTCAGTCGATTCGATCTCCTAGAGTGCTCATCAGCAATGGTGGTAAACATTTTCTCAACAATCTGCTCGTCAATGCACTGAAAAAATATGGAGTCACATACAAGATTGCCATAACCTATCACCATCAAACAAGTTACTTTAAAACACTGAGTTTTCTTGGCTACAAACTTGTTTCTACTCTTAAAAAAGTTGGTGTTACTCTTACCAATGAAGAACTAGTTGCTGACATCGATCCTTTTAGATGATGAACGTAACATTAAAGAAGATGACAATTGTGCATTTGAGTCCAATCAATCCCTTAACATGTAGGAGACTGGTTGGGTGATTAATTTTTCTTACTAATACCAAACTTGATATTGCATTTTTTTCCCAACAAGTTAGTCAATTCGTGTATATGTCTACTGATCTACACTTGAAAGCAGCACATCGTATTATGAAGTACTTTAAATATTCTATAGGATCAGATATGTTCTATCTTGCTAATTCTGGTTCTAAGCTTTAAGCATATTGTGATATTGATTATGCACGTAATCCTACTATTTTCCGATTTGTCACAGTTATTATGTTTACTTTGATGATTCCCTAATCTCATGGAAGTCTAAAATGCAAAAAATTATCTCTTTTTCCTCTTGTGAAGCTAAGTATCGCGCAATAACTTTCACAATTCGTGCAAAAAAAAATTATCTCTTGTTCCTCTTGTTTATCTTGTTAGATCATGATAATTCTCCTGCAATATCAGTTTGTTGAAAATTCTGGTGCAAGCATTTATCAGTGGACGACAGCTTACCTCAAATGCCAAAGCTTAAGTCAGACAACTAAAAGGTCGAGATGACCGAAATATACAAATGGACACACAGGAGATAAAGAAAAACCAAAACTTTGCCAACTCAGCTCTTGTTATTGATAAGATCAAAATAGGCAATGTATGGGTGGGTACAAAAGAATCGCATAAAAATTGTTCGGAATATGCCTCTCTTTTTTTTTCTTGATGTTTTGTCTTTTATCACTTTTACAATGAAAAAAAATTGTTCATATAACATGTTATTTAGCAAAGAATAAAAGACTAATAGAAAATGGAAGAAAGCACCATCTTCTTCCATATATATCTCTGGATTTTTTCCACCATTTATCTACTCTTTTAAGTTCTTATTATCAGCCTCACCCTAATAAATAACAAACACAGTGCAAAAAAATAAAATCTAGCTAAGTTTATGTTTTACTAAATATTAATTAAATTAACACTCTATTTTCTCTGATTACTACCTTTTAATTGATTATTATAATAATTTTGACGAGAATTTATAAATTTATGAATTCATGGTCATGTATGTGTTATAAACTCATAGTTGAATGATACTATACATAACTAGGAAATTTTAGTCAAATATGATATATTATATTTTCTGTTGAATTTAAATGTATTATAATCTTGTCGCTAATTTGTTGCACTATGAACACGGTGAATATGCAAATAAAAGGACAACTTGACGCGTCACATGATAATGTATATTGTAAGAGCAATTAAATAATAAGTTATTAATTGGTAAATGATTTTATAAATTAATATTCTTTGTCTCAGAAAATAAATCTATATCTAAACTAACGATATAAGTCTCCATCTTAAGTTAGGATCAATGCTGAATTTAGACCTATCTTTTAAATTAATAAGTACTATTTTCCAAAAAAAAAAAGAAGTGCTAAATTTTGGTCCTAATTTTTTCACAAAATAATATTTTTGAATATCTATATATTGTACATGCTGTATGAATCTGAATAATATTTTAAGAAACTATTTTATTCTAAATTTTTTTATTTGATAAATTTTATAGAGTTATTCATTATCTTTGAGTTAGTTTTCTTGTTGAAAATATGACTTAGTTGAGTAAAAATGTGTATAACAATAGAACTGGAGATTTTTTTTATTTATATACAAACAAAATAATGTTTTAACATTTATGTACTTATTTTTCAAAGGCCAATCTTACTTTTTTTTTAGAACAACATGAATCTCTCTTAATTAAAGATTTTTAAACTAATATTTTTCTATAATTTCAATTAAAACTTTTTCGTACAAAAAACTTTTCTTTTTAATTCTTTTAGATTAATAGAAATTATAATTTGCTACAACGTGTTTGTTATTTTTGAGTTATTTTTTTTATGTCTTTTAGCAATTTTTTTGGTATCTTTTATTTTTGAGTTTTGACGAAGCTCAAGTGGCTGATGGGTTTGTAAAAAATTACTCTTGGGCGCCGCTAAACTTTTGAACATGAAACAAGAAGAGCGGAAGAAGAAGCCACCGGCGATGTCGGCGGTGGCGAGCGGGAAGCCGCCGGCGAAGATGGTGTTCGACACGACGGAGGGGGTAGAGACGGTAACGACGTTCGAGAAGATGGGGCTAAAGAAGGATTTGCTCTGGGGGATCTATGAGTACGGGTTCGAGAAACCCTCCGCCATCCAACAGCGTGCCGTCGTCCCCATTCTCAAGGGCCGTGACGTCATCGCCCAGGCCCAGTCCGGCACCGGCAAGACCTCCATGATCGCCCTCACCGCCTGCCACCTCATCGACACCTCGTCCCACAAGTACACAAATTAAACTCCCTTTTCTTTGTTGAAAACCCCAATTCGATTAGCTCACTCGGGTTTGGTTTTTGCAGGCCGCAGGTGTTGATACTGTCCCCTACTAGGGAGCTCGCTGCACAGACAGAGAAGGTGATCTTGGCGATTGGTGACCGGATGAATGTACAGGCATGCGCGTGCATTGGGGGAAAGAGTGTTGGGGATGATGTGCGGAAGCTGGAGCGTGAAGGTGTTCAGGTTGTGTCGGGAACCCCGGGGAGGGTCCGGGATATGATCAAGAGGAGGACTTTGCATACCAAATCTATCAAACTATTGGTTCTTGTGAGTTCTACATTACCGGTGTTTGTTTCATTTATTTACGTATCCACTTTTGGTTGTTTCTCAATCGGTTTTAGATGCTCGATGCAGGATGAATGTGATGAAATGTTGAGCAGAGGGTTCAAGGAACAAATTTATGATGTCTATAGATATCTCCCGCCGGAGATTCAGGTGCTTAATCTTTATGTTTATTCACGAAGTGTTGTTTATATGTTTGCTCGTGTTGGAAAGAAACCCACGTCAAAAGTTGCAAGCGAGATGGGTTAGTTTATAAGTGTGTCTGATCCACATTCACATCACCTTGAGGTTTTGAGTAGGATATGGAAATCAGCTTGTAGTACCATGCATTTCAGGTTCCAATATGCATGATCCGGTTTATATGTTGTTGCTTTCAGTTTCAAAAAAATATACCAGAGATTAGTTCTTGAACAGAGTTCTAGTTGTCTTTTCCAATATTTTGATGTTCTCCTTGCTGTCTATCTGTGATATAGAGCTCATGAGACTCTCATTGGATATTTCATGGATTGTCTTCTTTTGAAAAACAATAATGGGGTTTTATCTGTTGTAAGGCCATGAAATACGATGTTTACTGTGTTAATGAATTGTAGGTTGTCTTGATTTCGGCTACGCTCCCGGATGAAATTTTGGAGATGACAAGCAAGATCATGACGGATTCTGTTAGGATTCTTGTGAAACGTGATAAGTTGGCATTGGGGGTGAGCATCTTTTGCGCCGCTTTCAGGCTTTCTCTTAATTTGTAACTTGGACTTGTCCATCATACCTCTTGGTCTCTCTGATGGCAGGGCATCAAGCAGTTTTACGTGGCAGTTGAAAAAGAAGATTGGAAATATGATACTCTCTGTGACCTTTATGAGACACTAATCATTGCCCAGGCTGTAATATTTTGCAACACAAGGAAAAAGGTAAAGCAGTTAGGGATCCTTTTCTGGCTTGTATTCTTTACCTATGCCTTTGGATGCATTCGTACGTTCGTGTGGTGCCAGAAGGGTTTATGTGCACTTTGCAACGAAGAATATTGTACGGAATATTCTTTTGTGCAGGTGGATTGGTTAACCAAGAAGATGCGTGATGATAGATTCCCAGTCTCATCAATGCATGGAGATATGCCGCAGAAAGAAAGGGACACAATTATGGCGGACTTCAGATCCTGCAAATCACTTGTTCTCATTACAACAGATGTTTGCGCCAGAGGACTTGATGTTCAACAGGCAAGTATTTGCTTCTATTTCACGTCTTGTCACTGCTGAACTATATATCCCTCTGAAGCTTGGTATGATGGTTGGTGTTGCTATACTCAGTCCCAAGTATAGTATAACTGTGTTTAAAATGTAGTCAAAGACTGAGATCGCAAGTTTTGATGAAATTTCTGATGTTAGTTCCTCCTTATTTATTCTGGCTGAATACCTTCTTTCAGGTTTCTTTGGTGGTCAATTATGACCTACCCAACAATCGAGAGCTGTACATTCACCGGATTGGTCGTTCTGGTCGGTTTGGACGCAAGGTCGGTAATTCTGTTGTCTCCTTGAATTTCCTGTTGTCATAATCTTTTTTTTTTCATTCTTTTGAACACCTTCCCATGTTCGAACCTCACATTTTTATCTTTCCCTTTAATTTGATTGATTAGCTGATTGTTAATTACTGACTGCTGAAATGGGTTGTAGGGTTTTGCTATCAATTTCGTGAGAAGTGACGAAATCAAGACTCTGCGAGATATTGAGCAGTTCTACAGTATTCAGATCGACGAGATGCCCGCAAATGTTGCTGATCTCATATAAAGGGCTTTCGGGCTTTGTTCCTGTCATGTAATTTGGCCTGTTCGTGAATATTCCTTCCCTTGAAGGAATGCTTTGGGGGGTTTTTCTTTTGTGACAAAGCTTGTTAGGTCATACCATTATGCACTTGATGGAGAGAGATTTTAGTTGGTTTAGAGTTTTTTTTTCCTGTATCGGCTATATATTATATGATTGTATTAAATTGATTTATTTTTGTTGGAGAGAATACCACATCGAAAAGAAAAAGTGGGTTGGACAAGTTTATAAGTGTAGATGATCCACCTACCCATTGTCTTAAGGTTTTGGGTCAGATATGGATATTCTAACGTGGTATCAGAGCGGGTTGATCCCGAGCCCATTATGAAGCCCATGGCTGACGAGAAGGTTTACTACGTGTCTCCTTCCTTGCAATAAAGATAAGTACGGGAATGTCGTCCCACAAGGACTTGGTTATAGGCCGCTAACTCGACTTGATTACTAGTTTAGGACTATGGTTTAGATATTGGCAATGACGATTCTTAACTCTAAGTGTGACTAATTGACACCTAACTACAAGAGACATAATCCATTTCCAAAATACAATATACACTTCAATCAAAAGCACATGTCACAATTTAAGCATTTCAATCAAAGGCACAAGTCACGACTACGAATTATAACGATTCTAACAAATTAAGCAAAGTGGGCTAGGTACTTATAACAATCAAAATAACATAATGATACAAGGGGGTTACAAAGTTCAATTGTGATCCGAGTTTTT
>SOPF01025887.1:0-15363 GCA_012979155.1 Hypericum perforatum
TTCGGCTTCAAAAACTGCGAGCATTTGTAACCCAGACAGCAAAAACTGCCACTACAAAATTAACTACGGGGACGGTACCAGCACGTCTGGTTACTATGTAACCGACGTGCTCTTCCTGAATAATGTGCATACCGTGCCATTTTCTTTCGGGTAAGTTCTTTTATTATATTTTGATGGGTTTTTTTTTTTGCTTATCAGATTGTATTACTTTGATTATAATTTTGTGGATTTAATATTGCAAACAGGTGCAGTACTAATGTATCTGGCCTTTTTGCCACGATGGAGAGAGCTTTTGACGGAATCTTCGGATTCGGTCATGGGCCGTACTCTATCGTGTCACAATTGGCTGAGAAACGTTTGGCACCCCGAGTATTCTCGCATTGTCTGAGAGGAGACAGTGACGGTGGTAATTTGGTATTCGGGGAAGCTTTAGTCCAGGGCATGGTTTACAGTCATCTTTTACCTCGAAGGTAAGTCAATTTTAGTATTTATAGTCTTTTAATGATTAATCTTTTCATCCATATTATTTAACAATACAAATTACTGTTCTCATAAATTTACAGTTTATATATAATATGCTTAGGTAATAAAAATTAGAGTTGAAAACTAGATGAGAAAAGTTATTTTTAGCGCTTGTAGTTTTCCGTATTATGCAACATAATTTTGAGTTTTCAAAGTGAATTTTTTTGGTACGTATGATTTCATTTTTTTTGTACTAGTAGCTCGAGAACGCTCCCAACCTAAACATGGATCCGAATCCGAATATAGAAACAACATTGTTTAGGAGCTGAGTTAACACACCAAATTGAAAATTCTGTCCAATTAATATGTTAACTAGGCACAAAATAAAATATTCATCTTAATCCAATAAATTTTATAACTAACTTTTCAAAAAGACGACTCTGGCCCCTCTCTTCTTCTTATTCTTCTGCTTCCTTATCCCCTGTATACTTCCTTCCAGTAAAAGAATTATTTTTCCTCCTCCCCTCTACTTAACCAAATAAAGTTATTGCTATCACCGTCAAATTCTCCCAAAAAGTATCAAAATGGAGAATAATTATGCTCCCAAAAAAGCGATCAATATTGTATTATAAAACTAAATGAATTAGGGTTGGAGATTGATAGAAATTGGATAGAGATGGAGAAGAAATTGGGAATTAGAGGTAGAAGGAAGAGGGGAGAACGAGCGAGAATATTGGAGAATATTGAACACAGAAGCAGATTGCAGCAAAAGGCATTCCACACATGACAACTCAACTCCAAGAATGTCACTCCCACTTTGTTTTGTTCTTGACCCATTGGTTCTCTCCGAAGCCATAATCATGATATTTAAGCAACTACTTGGACCGTCAACAACCAAGTAGTTCTTAGCTAACATCTGAAAAGCCACAAAACAACCAAGAAACAACTTCAACCTTTCAAACTTCTTCACATATTTCCAATCACTTCTTCAAATGCTGCCCCCATATCCCCTGAATCCCATTTCTGAAACAGAAGTTTCACTCAACTTTACTTAAACAACCCTATTATAACTCATTAGCTGCTGTATAATCATCAAGCGGTATCAACTCAACCAATGCAGTTTGATTCAAATCTCTCGCAGCTTGATTCAATTCTGTGACGTTCCAACAACGAAAAAACCTGATGATAAAGCTGCATAGAGTTGAGATCCATGCTGTGTAGTTGCTCCAAGTACATCAGGCGGCTAAGATTTGACATCAAAATCCCACTTTTTAACTGCCATTCCTAACTTGACAATTCACTTAGCCAATTTTCCAAAGATGATAGCTATGTAGCCATTCTTGCCACCTTCCTTCAAAGAAAAACACTGACAAACCTCCCTATCAAAAGCTGGATCCAATCCAAGATCACTCAAGCCGAATAATACAAATGCTTGGGCAAACAATAACCCCGGATTAGGATCACTACACAAGCACTCCAGGACTACACTTGTATCAAAACCAGAATAAATTCACACGACCCGAAATTCATAAGATATTCTTTTAACCAATTTTCCCGGATCAAAAATCATTATCTCAATCAAAGTCATACTTTCCGTTTCTAAGTGGAACTAAATTTGCAGCAGTAATAACACTATGAAATCCAAGGTTAAGAACCTCGCATTCAAAACTGCAGCAGTTGGTGCTCCATTCCAAATTGAATCATCAATCTCAGTTTCCAGTTTAGCAGACAACTCACATGCTTTATCGAGACCCACAACCTCCACTATCTTATCCTGCACTTTCGTATAGCACTACATCTCAACACCAAAATAATTAGCCTTCACTCCATCATCTGCTTCAAAAGCTTCTGTTGCTAACTCAATTGGAGTTAAAAGATTCTTCCAATTTCTCGTTTCCACGATCAGCAACTTCCACTTTATCATCCTGTCCAACCAACTCACCAACAGCTAGTTCCAAACCCATATCTACCTGACAACAAAGATCTTTCTGACCCAAATTCAAATAAGGATCCTTACGATCTTGATGCACTTCTTGAACTCCCTTTAACTTCAAAGCAACTGGTAGTCGTACAACCCTCAGAAACAGGAGATCTCAAAAAGGCTCTGATAAATTCGTCGAACAATTGGTGTGCGCCCACCCAATGTAAATCCCAATCCAATTTTAAGAACCAAGACCTAACTCCTCCCAAATAACAATCCCCATAAATGAGTAGTGGCGGCGGGGTTTCCCTTTTCACTTCCCCAACGCGCCGGATCTGCAACTGTGGAACAACGCGCTGAAGATAGAGGTGATCGAGTGGCTGTCTTCAAGGATACACGTAGAGAAGGCAGAGCGGAAGATTAAGAGGAGGGGTAGAATCGTCCCAGCAAAGTTTATGGACTCCACGCGGGTTGGGCCTTGGCACGGCCGAGATTCAATCCGGAAGCCTTGGAGTCATTTTTAGGTCGGGATTCTTCCCGAGCCTCCAACTACTTACCTTTATATAATAATAATAATAATAATAATAATAATAATAATAATAATAATAATAAAAAATTAAATTAAATTAAATTAAATTTCCACAAAAAAAAACTAAAAAATATATATGGAATCACAACTACCCAAGAAAATCATTTCCAGATATCATATGATCATATCCGCAAAATATGTAAAAAAAGACATGGACTAACATTGCTAAAAACCTCAAGTGGCGACGGATTTAGATTGTTTTGATCGCGAGTTTCCCTTGTTAATTTTCTGCCCCTATAATAATACTCCATCCACCAAAATAAACCACACTAGCCAGCATTTTATTACAGCTAAACAACTAAATCTTGATTGATCTTTGAAATCATAATTGATATAATAGTAAGTCTACGAAAAAAAAATCGTTATTTGAAACTTTTTTACATTTTGGATTAATTAATTGCTCACTAAAAATTTGTTTACAGGCAAGGGTATAGATTAAACTTACAGAGCATTTCCGTAAATGGACGCCTCTTGGATGTTAGGCCCCGAGCGTTTGCTAGTGGAGCACTGGTTGACTCAGGAACAACACTTGCCTATCTAGTTGATGAGGCATTTGATCCTTTTGTAAATGCTGTAAGTACTTTAATTTATCGGGTTTTTTGTTGAATAACACAAATAATAATACTGTTGTATTTTATTTACAGATTATAGCTACCGTCTCACATTACTTCACTGTCATTATGAAAGACGATTTTCAGTGTTTTCAAGTGCCCACCAGGTAAATCCATTTTTGTCAATTTGACAAATCAGCTAAAATTATTTCAATATATTTTTTGTAGTTAGTGTTGGTTGCATTATCTTATATATCATTTTTCATCTCATAAAAAATAGATAACATAAATAACTTGCCAAAAATTGATTACGTGAATTATGATTTATATGCAGCAAGTTAGATGTATTCCCTGTGATAAGTCTCCATTTTGCTGACGGTTCTACAATGATATTACAACCGGAGGACTATATGCAATTTTTTGGATTCTATGTGAGTCAATCTATTTTATTTAAATAATTTTGTTTTTTAAAATGTTCAAATTCTGAATGTATTTTAATTTTATTTGGCTGATTGTAAACGCAGGACCTAGGAGGAGACCCTCTATTGTGTATCAATTTTCGGAGATCTCACGGGTTAACAATTTTAGGAGGTCAGATACAATAACATCAAACCATGTTTTCTTAGACACGTTTTTAGTGTTGGAAAATATTAATTTTTTTTTTTGCAGAAGCGATACTCAAGAATAAAATTATCGTATATGACATGGATCAACAACGGGTTGGGTGGGTCAACTACAATTGTAAGTTAAATGGAGCAACAATAATTTTTTTTACCTTATTTATTCCTTAAGAAATGATAAATTTACAATTTCATGTGACACTTTTTTCAGGTTCACTGCAGTTCAACGTTTCATACATCTACAGTGGAATCTCGACCACCCATCATGCTATCGACAAGAAGCTGAACTTGTTCGTACTTTTCATTTTTTTATTTGTCATGTTATCAGATTCTTGATGTTTGGTCAGTGGACCACAATTGACATGCTTTTACTCTGTTTTTTTGGCGAGTAAATTTTCACAACCAAGTATTTTGCGCAATTTCTCGAATAAATTTTAGCGTGGTTGCAAACTCGTACAGTACATTTGACAGAGAAGTTTTACACTTATTAAATATGTTAATATCAATATAACTCTACTTTTTTTTTCTAAAAAATGATAAATTAAGAGTCAAAAAATGAGGCGTGGCCGCGTGGGTGATGAAGGAACATGACCCGCAATTTTGCTATTAATCAGGATTTTAAAAAATGCGGTCCGACTGGTGGTTGTGCCGGCCGGACCACGAATCAGTCCAATGGGCAGTTCATTTTTAGTAAATAAATCGCTCTCCGAGCGAATCGCCCTATTTTCGATCGGACCGCCCAGTTTCTGGTCGGTCAGGGGCAGTTCACCGGAAAATTTTAAAAAATTATTAATTTTATTTTTTATTCGAGGTTATCTATTTGTATAGATACTTTATTTAGTATATTTTATAAAAATTAGTATATTTATATGTTATTATTAATTTTTTACATAAATGTTTTACCTATATACATATATATAATTCAAAATATTGCAAAAAATTAAAAGAAAATATATTTGGTCCAACCAATGGTTGGGCCACTTGGGCTGACCGATTTGGAGGTCGGACCAAAATTTGGGTCAACCTCCGGGTCATTTTTTAAAACCCTGCTATTAATGAGACAACCATGGACCTTAAAGAGATGGTTCAAAGGAGATGATGGGCCTTGTTTAAATCACACTAGTGAACAATAATTTAATATTAGCACAAGTGATTATCAGATTTGGCAAGGTTTTAAAAATGTGGTCGGACTGGTCAGATCGTTAAACGCTACAAAGGTGGGCCATCTTTCCAATAAAAGCGTTGACCTTATGGGCCGGACAAAATCCGAGTCAGACCGAACGATTTGCCCAGAAAATTCGGTAGGACCGGATAGTTCGCCCAAAAAATATTCACTAATTTATGGTTTTATCTTCGATTCGAGACTACCTGTTTGTATGGATATTTATTTGGCGTATTTTATAAAAATTGGTATGTTTATCTGTTATTTTTTATCATTCGTGTTATTATTAGTTTATTACATACTATATACTTATGTATATTTCAAAAATTTACAAAAAAAAATTGATCCGACTAGTAGTTGGACCGATCAGACCAGCTGACCTGTAAGTCTAGGTCAACCTTCGATTTATTTGATTTGGTAATTAATATGAAATTTGTTAAAAGTAATATTCTAAGCTCGGTAAAATTTCAAACAAAAGCTCTGATTATTGCCTCGAGCGTTGACAAGTCCAATAGACTTTTTATTTCACAAATCACATATTAAGCAGACAAGTGATATTCAGTAATTATAGCGGCACTAATCTTGTTAAACATTGCAGTCGCAATAATGTTGTGCGTCACAAATACAATTTTTTATAGGGTTCGGACAAATTTGTGGATCGCACGTCGGTCCCATTTTCAAGCAATCTTGCTGCGTCTCGCAATAAGCGATAGGACCATGAGGCCCCAGTGCTTCAACATCTACATGGGTGCCTGAACATAGACGGGTGCAATAAATTATTATCGTTACAAATTAAATTATTATATATGGATGAAAAATAAGACCTTCTAACTATTCAAGCAACAAATGAGTTATTATCTATTACTAAATTTAAAATGCATGTCGACCCAATTTATTATGAAGGTATATTTCAATAAGGGTGAGCATTCGGATTATCCAAATCCGAACTATCCGAATTCTAATTTATCCGAACTATCCGAATCTTATAATTTACTATCCGAGTCTGAATCTGAATAATGAATTATCCGAATCCGAATATCCGAACTTTTTTCAGATTCGGATTCGGATAATCCGAACTATCCGAAAGAAATGTTGGAGAGGAAGAAAAAAGGATTAAAAAATATGTAAAAAATATTTTGGTGAAAAAGAGATATGTTAGTTAAGAAAATAAAATCCAATTATGAAAATATGTGAAGTTCAACCCAAGTTTATACCTTCTAACTATAGTTTATCTTTAGAAGTTAAGTAAAATCGGATAGATCAGATATTAGAACCAATTTTTTTAATATCCAAATCCGAATCCGAACTCAAAAGTATATGAATCTAAATCCAAAAAAAAATTCGAATTCGGATTCGGACAACGGATATCGGATATTTTGCTCACCCCTATATTTCAAGACATATTATTTGAAGATCTCGGTGAAAATGAAGTAATCATAATTATATACTCTCCTTTTTTATAATTTAAAGTTAGGAATCTCACAACATATTTTCTAGCACATAATATATATTAGAAATTATAGTTATAAAAGTTCAAGGTTCAATGGTATTACTGAATTTAACTAATCTGCATAATCAAATCATTATATGGAAGTTCTTATTAGGTTAAGTTGTAAAACTATAGTTAGTAAATTAAGTTAGAACTAGCAACATTATATTTTTTTTTGAACGAGATAAGGATGATTAAAATGTTAAAATATTACCAATTTTTATTAACATATATTGTTTTTCACTAATATAGAACTCGGTCGTTATATGGAAGTTCCAAATATGAAATATAAGTATACATTTATGAGATTACAGATATAAAAGTTGAAAGTGTAAATACATCAAATCATCATATGGATGTTCTTATAACCAATTTTTTATAGAGATTTTACCATGATAAGCACATCTTTCAATACGTTATTCCTAAATGATAAAAAAATATATGTAAATGCTTTATAAATAAATATAATGATCTTTTTTTCTGATATACTTTTAGCAGATATTTTAAACTGACTGAATTCAAGTCTAATGTGATATTTAAAAGGTATAAAATTTTACAAATAAATATTTAATAATAATTTATTTTCAATAACTCAAATATAATATCTTTAAAATTCTTGATCAAATAAAAATTGACTCTCATGTTGTTTTTGACTTTTTAGTTTGAAAACAATACGAGTATTTCATCACATCACGCCTTTTGTAATATATAAAAAACAAATCTATGTCATTATAATACCCATCATCCATAAACTTCTCAAAAAAATCCCTTTGGACTTATAAAGTTCTCTTTGTTGTCTAACAAATAAAGGTATCTGTTAGTTTTTATTTAAAAAAATAAAAGAAAAAGTGAAAAAGAGGATAAACTTACATGATAAAACGAGAACTAACATGAACATGAAAGCTAGCTTGTTCATTTGGTTGAATATGAAATTGATCTTGATTACTTTTTTTTATTTACTGTTAGTTATATATTCTTCTATAAGAGCTTCACAATATCTTACGTATTGTGTATGTGTGTGTGTATATATATGAACTTCCATACCAGAAAATAGAATATATTTTTTTTGGAAGATCTTGTTTAAACAATCTTTTATGGAACTTTATGTATTGGTCAAAAAAATTTAAAGACCTTTCCAAACCAGAAAATATTACAGTTTCAAAGACATTTAATGCTACATTTAATACAATATATTTGGAAGGTCCTAACCTACCATAAATTCATTTGAAAGATCCAGTTGAGGCAAATCTTTTATGGGAATTATCAATGGTCAAAAACTCAAAATTATTTTGAAAAAATTTCCATACGAGAAAATAGTATATTTTCAAAGAAATGTAATGCTACATTTCATACAGTGTCTTTGGAAGGTCCCACCTACAAACGTGTATTTGGAAGATTTTGTTTATGAAAATCTTTTTTGGAAGTTTACGCAATAATCAAAGAAATTTATAATTTTAAAAAAAATGTGTTCCGATCAATAATTTGGTCAGTTGAACTATGAATGAGAGAGCCTTCATCACATCTAAAAAGTACGTAAAGTTGCTTATCTTACTAACCACCCAAAATTTGGTAGGGTCAGAAAGTTTATAGGTAATAAATATAAAGTGAGACAAATTTTTCCCAAAATTTGCTCTCAAATCTCAATTTTCTTAGATTATCTAAATCCGCATTTTTGGTCAACCCATCTTCTGAATAAATAATTAATTTTTTACTCATTCACATTAACTCAATATACTTTACTCAATTTTTTATCTACACTTATATCTTCATTCCAACACATCTCGAACCAATAAATAATTATCTCTCTTAACTACATTATCAACCTAATCTACTTTAATTTTTTTTCATTCATGTGTTATCTAATATTATTTTGTAAACTTATAATTTTTTTAAATGTATGTAAATAAAAATTTTGTTATTTTCATTAAAAATTTGATTTCTAAAATTAAAAATATAATTTCTCAAATAAAAATATTAATTCAAAATAAATCACATTACAAAAAAATGTGAAATGATAGTAAAATGGTTAAAAAATTTGAGAGTTAAGATTCACTGGATCTATAGTAAAACAATAGAACTTTAAACTGAGTGTAAAAATATATTAATATTTGAAATCTATTTATAAAGAGTAGAAAAATTGATTGTTTATATATTTTTTAATTTTTAAAAAAATCAAGATAATTCCTAAAAAATAATTTTTTAATTTATATAATAATAATAATAATAATAATAAATTAAATTAAATTTCCACAAAAAAAACTAAAAAATATATATGGAATCACAACTACCCAAGAAAATCATTTCCAGATATCATATGATCATATCCGCAAAATATGTAAAAAGACATGGACTAACATTGCTAAAAACCTCAAGTGGCGACGGATTTAGATTGTTTTGATTGCGAGTTTCCCTTGTTAATTTTCTGCCCCTATAATAATACTCCATCCACCCAAATAAACCACACTAGGCAGCATTTTATTACAGCTGAACAACTAAATCTTGATTGATCTTCGAAATCATAATTGATATAATAGTAAGTCTACGAAAAAAAATTGTTATTTGAAACTTTTTTATATTTTGGATTAATTAATTGCTCACTGAAAATTTGTTTACAGGCAAGGGTATAGAATAAACTTACGGAGCATTTCCGTAAATGGACGCCTCTTGGATATTAGGCCCCGAGCGTTTGCTGGTGGAGCACTAGTTGACTCGGGGACAGTACTTGCTTATCTACCTGATGAGGCATATGATCCTTTTATAAATGCCGTAAGTACTTTAATTTATCGGTTTATTCTCGGTTTATCTGTGAGTAACATAAATAATAATATTGTTGTATTTTATTTACAGATTACAGCTACTGTCTCACGTTACTTCACTGTCATTATGAAAAATGAATTTCAGTGTTTTCAAGTGCCCACCAGGTAAATAAGCTTTTGTCAATTTGACAAATTAGCTAAAATTATTTCAAGATATTATTTGCAGTGTTGGTTGCATTAACTTATTTATTATTTTCATCTCATAAAAAATAGATAACATAAATTATTTGCCGAAAAAATAGATAATATGAATTATGATTTATATGCAGCAAGTTAGATGTATTTCCTGAGATAAGTCTTCATTTTGCTGATGGTTCTACAATGATATTACAACGGGAGGACTATATTCAGTTTTATGGAAGCTATGTGAGTCAATCTATTTTTTATTTAAATAATTTTATTTTTTAAAATATTCAAATTCTGCTTGCATTTAATTTATATTTAACTAATTGTAAACACAGGAGCTAGGAGAAGACCCTCTGTGGTGTATCTTTTTCAGGAGATCTCACGGATCAACAATTTTAGGAGGTAACATCAAATCATGTGTTTTTAGATACAATGTTGGTCTTGAAAATATTAATTATTTATTATTTTTTTTGCAGAACTGGTACTCAAGAATAAAGTTATTGTATATGACATGGATCAACAACGGGTTGGGTGGGTCAACTACAATTATAAGTTAAATGGAATGGAGCAACAATAGTTATTTTGACCTTATTCTTTCCTTAAGAAATTATAAATTTACAACTTCGCGAGACAACTTTTTTCAGGTTCACTGCCGCTCAACCTATCATACGTCTACAGTGGAATATCTTCAACCCGCCATGTCATCCACAACACGCTGCACTTGTTTGTAGTACTTCTCATTTTGTTATTTATCCATTAGCTGGACCTACAAACATCAAACATAAATGATATTTTATTAATATATACATATATGTTTGCATATTTTATGAATTTGATAAATATTTCAAGACTATATTTTGTACTAAGTTATTTTGTTTGATAAATCATACATATCATTAATTTCTCTTTAAATTAAGGTCTCCTGTCCAAAGGGTGACACAACAAAATAATGAATCCGTTTGTTATACAAATTGTGACTAGAGAGGTTAAAAGCGAAAGACTGAAAATCGTCCAAGTCTTATTATTAAGTCCTCCATGAGGAAAGACAAGGACAGGCAGGCAGGCAGCCTCTTCCTCCTGCCCCAACCACGTCATGCTCGCCGCGTGCGAGTTCTTCAAAATCAGAAAAAAGGTTGAGGTTCATTTCACAACAGAGATTTCAAGGACAATTTCAGAAAGTCGGACGAAGGTGATGTAGTCAGAATCGCAGTAGGCATGAGAGAAACGATTTGAAGGAGATGATAAATCCAATTCATGAAATTAATTTTGTTAATGATGTGAGTAATTTTTATCTAAGATGTTACTATCTCTAATAATTTGAAACTTAATTTTATATTAACACAAGTGATAATGTTATTGGTAACTAATATAAAACACATTAAATATAAAATTATAAACTCGTTAAAAGTCTAACGAGAGAGTTTTATTATTACATATAGAGTGCTCATAACTTTATTCAAACTTTTATTCCATGATGCACATATTCAGTCAATATGTACTATTCCAAAAATTAAAGCGACATTAGCTTTTTCTAATGAATACATTTGCAATGCTTGTCTGGATCAGGGGGTCTGGCAATGCAAACACACTGTTTTTCAGGGTCGCGACAAGTCTCGGGATCGCATGATGGGGATTTGAAATTGAAGCAGTCTTCTGTCGTTCGACAAAGGTATTCAATAGGCCCCCAAGGCCCATAAAGTGCTAACACATCTACATGGGTGCCTGAAATAAAAGTGGTGCAATAAAATGATATTTTTAAAAAATAATTATAAAAGATGAATGAAAATTAGGGTCTTTCAATTTTTTAGCTAAGACATCTACATGGGTGCCTGCGCATAGACGGGTGTAATAAATTGTTAGTGTTAAAAATTGAATTATTAAATATAGATGAAAAATAAGACCTTCTAACTATTCATGCAACAAATGAGCTATTATCTATTATTAAATTTAAAATCCATGTTCACTCAATTTATTATGAAGGTATATTTCAGGACATATTATTTGAAGATCTCGCTAAAATGAAATAATCCTAATTATATACTCTCTTTTTTTATAAAGCTAGGAATCTCACATCATATTTTCTAGCACATAATATATATATTTTAGAAATTACACTTATAAAAGTTCAAGGTTCATTAGTATTACTAAATTCAACTAATCTGCATAATCAAATCATTATATGAAAGTTCTTATTAGGCTAAGTTTTAAAAGGATAGTTAGTAAATTCACTTAGAACTAGTAATATTATATTTTTTTGAACGAGGTAGGTGATGATTGAAATGTTAAAATATTCCCAATTTCTATTAACATATATTGTTTTTCAATAATATAGAACTCGATCATTATATGGAAGTTCCAAATATGAAATACAAGTATACAATTTTGAGATTATAGATATAAAGGTTGAAAGTATAAAGACATCAAATCATCATATAGAAGTTCTTATAACCAATTTTTATAGAGATTTTACCATAATAAGCACATTTTTTAATATGTTGTTTCTAAATGATGAAAAAATTATAAGTAAAAATTGAATGTAAATGCTTTCTAAAAAATATATTGATCTTCTTTTCTGACATATTTTTTGTAGATTTTTTAAACTGACTGAATTCAAGTCTAATGTGATATTTAAAAGGTATAAAATTTTACAAATAAATATTTAACAATAATTTATTTTCAGTAACTCAAATATAATGTCTTTAAAATTCTTGATCAAATAAAAATTGACTCTCTCATGTTGTTTTTGACTTTTTAGTTTGTAAACGATACGAGTAATTCATCACACCACGCCTTTTATATTATATATACACAAATCTATGTCTTAATAATACCCATCATCCATAAACTTCTCAAAAAATCCCTTGGACTTATAAGTTCTCTTTTTGTCCAACAAAGAATCTATTAAAGGTAAATATTAATTTTTCTTTAAAAAATTAAAAGAAAAAATGAAAAATAGGATAAACTTACATGATAAAATGAGAACTAACATGACCAAGAAAGCTAGCTTGTTCATTTGGTTGAATATGAAATTGATCTTGATTACTTTTTTTGATTTACTGTTAGTTATATATTCTTCTATAAGAGATTCACAATATCTTACCCATCATGTATATATATATGTATATATATATATATATGAAATTCCATACGAGAAAAATAGAATATTTTTTGGAACTTTATGTATTGGTCAAAAAAAATTAAAGACATTCCCATACCAGAAAATAGTACAGTTTCAAAGACATTTAATGCTACATTTAATACAATATATTTGGAAGGTCCTAACCTACCATAAATTTATTTGGAAGATCCTATTTAGGCAAATCTTTGATGAGAATTATCAACGGTCAAACACTCAAAATTATTTTGAAGAGATTTTCATACGAGAAAATATTATATTTTCAAAGAAATGTAATACTACATTTAATATAGTCTTTGGAAGGTCCCACCTGCAAAAGTGTATTTAATGCGATATCTAATACAATATATTTTAAAAGTCTTACCTACCAAAAATGTATTTGTAAGATCATTTTTGTCAACTCTTTTATGGAAGTCCATGCAATGGTCAAAAGAATTTGAGCAAATTGATTTTAGGTCGGTGGAGATTGTTTATATCAATGTTTTAGTCCTTATTTTTATTTTATTTTACCGAACTTTTTATTTCTAAATTGAAACGTTTGACCCCTTAGTTTTCTTTTTTGTTATTTTCTTAGGTTCATTCCGAGTCAATTGATGATGTTAGCGGTCATCATAACTTCTTTATGACCTTTAAACCCTTTTAAAAAAATTTAATTAGACTTAGTTACCTTCATCCCTATTTTTTTTCTTCCCTAAAAATAAAGGAACTCAATCAGAATACAAAAAAAATCACTTTAAAAAAAAATCAGAATAAAAAAATTAACAGCCTCGAAACCATCACTTCGGGGACATAGATGGTGGTACTCTGATGTTCGGCGAGAATCTGGTCCAGAGGATGGTTTGGTGCTCTCTTGCCTTTAAAGTAAGTTAATTTTAGTAAATATTTTTTATGATTAATATTTTCATCCATGGTATTTAACAATTCATATCAACATTCTCATAAATTTACAGTTTATATATCATATGCTTAGGTAATAAATATTAGGATTAGTTGAAAATTAGTTAAAAAAAGTTCATTTTCACAGATTTTGCCACATAAGTTTGAGTTTTGGGAAGAAGAAAAAATTGCTATTTGTGATATCATTTTTTTGCGTTAGCAACTCAAAAAAAATCGCAACCCAAAAAAATAGAAAAAAACTCGAAATTTTTTTTATAAGTTTTAAAAAAACTCATATGCCCCCTCTCTTCTTCTTATTCTTCTGCTTCCTTGTCCCTTCTCCTTCCTTACATTTCACTCTCTTCCCCACCTCGTCTGGAAAATAATTCTTATTCCTCCTGTCTTGTCTCTAGGTAACCAAGTAAAGGGGAAAACGAGAGAATATTGGAGAAGATAGAAAATCAATAGTGATCAGAATGATGATACTGCCCCTACTGGCTGCTCCTAAGCTCCTACTTATAATATAGGTCTATTACAGAATAGCCACAATTATTCTTGCATCCCTATAGTCCTAGGTACGTTATATTACTCCCCCTCAAAAGAACCTTGAAATAGAGCTCTTATAGCCAACACAGAATTGATCATATGATCCCTTGAGAGAATGCCAACTTGGAATATACGTGACCGGCCTTGAGGAATGAATCACCACAACGTTGTAGACTTGCATCTGAAAATTTTGCAATAGCTGATGAAGCTGCTATAGGCTCCTGACGAAGTTCCTGAAAGCTGCAGACATGCAGAAACTGTCTCAGCAACTGTAGCAGACAGAGGCAGAGTCAGAAAATTTGGTGAGTGAGGACAATATAAAAAATATTTAAATTTTATATAAGGAATGTTTGAATTTTAGTAAAGTTTGATTTAATTTGTATGTTGATTAATTTTTTAATGGGGTCAAATTTCAATTTTAATGGATATATATACTAAAAATATAACTAATTATCAAAGAAAAAAAATTAAGTGGGGGCAATTGCCCCCACAACCCACCACCTCCGTCTTTGGTAGCAGATGAATAATCTGTAGGAATTGCAACTATATACAAACTACTAGTGCTGCACACTTTAGATTGTCCAAAAGTTGCAGGTCATTTGCTGCAAAGAACTGCAATGCTGCTGCATTATTCCATCACAAGGTTGCTGCTATGTTGAGTGTCTAAAATTTATAATTTATGCATATTTTAGAGAATTTGTGAAGGAGTTTGATATTAGGGAATTAAGTGTGATTTTTGCCATTTTCCTTGTGTGAGAGGATGATGTTTCATAAAAGGCTATTCTTTTGTTTAGTTGATCACATTTTGGAAATCGAGCATCGAGGATCGTAAAATGAAGAGTGGATCACTTTTGGAGCATTTGGACAATTTGGATTAAGGTAGGGGGATATTATCCTTGACCTTTGTGTTGACTAGCATTGTTTGTTATCCACAATGCTAGTTGAGTGTCCAAAATATGTAAAATGGAATAAATTTTTTTTAATATTTTTTTAGAATTGTTTGTTATTTTTTTAAAAAATTAATTGGGCTGACCCCGGCAACGTGACCCGGTCAGAATGGACCATGTCG
>SOPF01025888.1:0-59646 GCA_012979155.1 Hypericum perforatum
AAAAAAAATCGGAAAAATTAGGAAAAAAAATCTAAAAATTCCTTTTACTGTTTTTGACTTTTTTGTGCAATTAAATATTTTTTTATTGTTTTTTGGTAATTTTATACAATTTTTTGAATCCAAATAATTAGACTTTAAAACCCTTAAACCCTAAACCCTTATACCCTAAATCCTTAAACCTTAACCCTTAAACCCTTGATAACCCTAAACCTTTGCTATGTAATTTGATATAAAGTTTATATTTTAATATAATTTAATATAAATTATAGAATGTAGTATAATTTTAGGGTAAATTATATCTGGCCCCCTATAGTTTGCATATTTAACGCTCACACCCCCGTTATTTGCAAACATATTAAACAACCCCTACTATTTGAACAAATTGTACAATTTACCCACTCGTGCCGAAATCGGAGTTTTTTCCGGCGAGGAGGCACAGAAAATGACTATACTACCCTTATACTAAAAAACAAAATAAAAACTTACAAAAAAAACCATTCCTTTGTCTCTCCTCCTCTCTATCTCTCTCTTTTCTCGCCGTCCACTCCACCCGTCCGAGCCCGAGCCCGAGTCCAACTCCCTCCTCTCCTGGCCCCTCCCCGACCTCCAAAACTCCGAGCTCCCCAAGAAACCCCATAACCTCAATGCTCCCATAGAATCCTCCCCCGCCATTACAAAGCGAAGACAACATCAAATAACAAATCTCCGTCCTCCGAGCAAAAATAGCATGACGGGGTGTCGAGCTTCTCAAACTCCCCATGACGGTCACTGAACACCGTAATCTCTACACAAAAGCATCAAAGCTCAACCACTACACATAGCAAAAATAGCCACACCTAAACTGGGTTTCTCAAAGCCAAGAACCCCTAAAACGAACATGTGGGGCACACAAATGTGAAGTCCAAAGGGTAGAAAAACAGAATCACTCACTTCTTCCCAATGTAATCCGACAGCTTAACCTACAACAAAGCATCGAAACAACCCCACACTGAATTAAATCATTTAAAAAAATTAAAAAGGGGGAAAATTAATTACATGTCAAACCGTGGCGGATGCGTGGTTAAATTTTTTTACCTTGATGAATTCCTGGTTGAAGACCGCCTCGGCCTCGAAATCGGGCACTACGTTGCCCACCACCGGTAATTTGTTCTGCAAATTTCAAACCCTAATCAAGATGCCGAACTTATTATTAAAAAGATATTCAGAAATTAAAATTATTGTGTAGATAGAGAAACCGACGGTTGCTTTGGTGATGAGTGAGCAGGCAACGGGTCGGGAGGCAGGGGGTTTTCTGATTTTTTTTGTTCGATCGTATGTATGGGTTAGTTTGAGTGGATTTGTGTTTTTTATTTTTGTTTGTTCTTGTTTTAAGTGTTCAAAGGTTGGTGATGATGAAATTTTTATGTTGGAAAGAGGAAGAGGAAGAAGGAATAGGGAGGAGGGAGGAGGGAGAGGGAGGAGAGATTTTACAAAGTTAATAGGGTTAAAAGTGAAAGGGGGCATTTTAGTCTTTTTCCGTGTCTTTTCGCCGGAAAAAACTCTGATTCTGGCATAAGGGGGGAAATTGTACAATTTGTTCAAACAGTAGGGGTTTTTTAATCGGTTTACAAAAAATGGGGGTGTGAGCATTAAATATGCCAAATTACAGGGGGCCAGATGTAATTTACCCATAATTTTATGTAAATTATAAACTCTAAACTCTAACCTTTACCCTAACCATAACCCTAACTCTAACCCTAACCCTAATCCTAACCTTAAAGTTTTATGCACTTATATATTTAAATAACATATTATATTTAATTGAAAAACATATGTTATACATTTCGAATCTATAAAATTTATATTTCGTAAATTTTTGCACTTCGAAATAAACACGAAAAAATACTCGAGTTTGATACAATTAGCTAAATTTTAAAAAAGCTGAGCTGAGAAAAAAGCTGACGTGGCGCCCAGGGCGTGGCACTGTAGCAGGGGCACCACTGTGGGCTGAAAACTGAGAGCAGGGGCGCGGCTGACGTGGCGCCCAGGGCACGCACTGTAGTGGGGGCACCAATACGGATGGTCTAAAAACACGTGGTGTTTGGTCAGACCGGATAATTTCTGGCCCGATCAAACGATTTGTCCGAAAAATTTGGTCGAATTATGTGGTTCGACCAAAAATTTGATATTTTTATATATGTTTTGTAAAATTTATAGATTATTTACCTATATACTTATCTATATTTCAAAAAAAAAAATACTTAAAAATCAGAAAAAGAAAAATTTGATCGAACTAGTAATTGGACCGATCAGACCGGCTGACTCAGAGGTCGGATCCAATTCCGAGTCGAGTGTTTTCCGCTTCCGGTTAATGACAGAAATTACCCACCCTTGTTTGCATGTTCCTCCAATTGGATGAAGCAATTTGTTACGGATGGTTATTTTATGACAAATTTTTCAACCACCAACCCTTATTCCAACGGGCGACAGGTCATCTGCTTGGTTTCCAGACGTCCGCTGTATCCTTGAAATTCCAAAACATCCTCCTCCTACTACTAGAAAGAGTAGCACATAGTAGCAGTGTCAGAAATTGAGAGAATCATCATCTTCTTCTTCTTCTTCTTCTTCTTCTTCTTCTTCTTGGTACTTACTACTCAGGATGAGCGAGCAGCTAGTTGACCTTAGCGGCGGCGACGGAGGCGTCGTCAAGACCGTCGTGAGAAGCGCCAAGCCCGACGCAATTGGGCCCTCTGATGATCTACCTCTCGTTGATGGTAACTGATTGATTATTTTCAATTAAAGATTGCAACTTTATTGTCAGTTTTTTACTTTTGAGGTGGATGAACTGTTCCTCCCTCGCTCGCTCGCTCGCTGGATGTCACGACTAGGTTAAGGTTAAGCTTTAAATAGTTTTCTCGTAGTGTCAAACCATAACCGAAATTGGCAATTGCAGACTTGTGGGTGGGTGGGTGGGTAGTCCAACCAAGTCAAGTCTTTTGGGGCTTGAACGCTGTGTCGCCCTACATAGATATATGTAGCTCTCTCAGGTAGCATCATCTTGTCTCTGAGATACTTGCATAAAGAACCGCCATGTGACCTTCTGGGTTTGCTGACTTGTTGCCCCGGCGGCCTTGGCCTTGGCCTTGAACTCTCTCCCTAGGCATCTGCCTGTGTGTGTGTTTGTGTGCACCCTTCCCTCTTTGTATTTATGCAAGCATATTGCTTTTTCCAAGCCCTCTGCAAAGAATCAATTTATCAATGTTTTCATGTATATTTGTGCAGATTTGATTTAACGATGCCGTGAAACTTATTGCTGTTGCTGTTATGTTGTTGTAATTTTGTGACCAGTTCATTATGAGGGAACATTCGCCGAGACTGGTGACGTGTTTGATACAACACACGAGGATAATACCATTTTCTCCTTTGAGGTTGGCAGCGGTTCGGTGATTCAAGCATGGGACATTGCATTGAAAACCATGAAGGTCAGTAGTTGCTCATGCTCACGGAGTTTGTTTTCTTGTCCCTTTTTGATTGGCCGATTCCCAGTGATTTTGCTTGCTTTTGAGTTGACTATCAAATCACCTGGTTGAACAAGGTTGGAGAGGTTGCTAAAATCACTTGCAAGCCAGAATATGCCTATGGTAGTGCGGGCTCGCCTCCTGATATCCCACCCAAGTAATGCTATCGTCTTTGTGTTTCTGTTTGGTTGTTGCTATCTGCTCGCAAGAGAATATCCGTTCACTTGACTGCATTTTGAGGACCACAACTGTACTTTTCTCTCTGGAGTTCTCACGCATTTGCAATCATAGGAGCATCTTCATTAGACCCTGCAATACCGTGATCATGGCATCTTAATTTGTGCAGCGCGACTCTTGTTTTTGAGATCGAATTACTGGCTTGCAAGCCAAGGAAAGGGTCCAGTATGAGTAGCGTATCAGAGGAGAGGGCCAGGCTCGAGTGAGTATCATCGGCTTGATTTTCTTTTTCAATGATGATGCAAGTTCCACTGCAAAATATCATGTGATTAATAGCTGTTGTCCAATGAATACCATTGCACAGCGAGCTAAAGAAGCAACGAGAACTCACTGCTGCAGTAAAGGAGGATGAGAAAAAGAAGAGAGAAGAAGCAAAGGCTGCTGCTGCAGCTCGCGTACAAGCTAAGCTAGACGCAAAGAAGGGTCAAGGAAAGGGGAAGGGGAAGTCAAAGTAGGCAGGCGTTATGGAGTTGTTGGTCTTTTGAAGAAATAATTTTACGTGTTTGCACTTATCCTTCTTTTGAGACAACTGCAAGCCACTTTTCTAGCTTCCTCCATGCCCGGGATAGTTGAAGCTTTGCTTCATTCTCGCATCTTCTCCAACCTCATTTCTGTCGAGGGATAAATAAGCAGAGAGGTTTGTACTAAATGAGAAACCAAGTGATGTATGCAAATGGGGAGGCTTCTTTTTGGACCATAAACGATGCGACAGAGCCTCCTTCCTGTGCACTCCCTTGAATTTACAAATGGGGCAGGTTCCCTCTGTTGCAGCGGCCATGGATTTATGCAAACAGCATGGAACTGCGGAGCAACAACAGATGCAATGCAGAAACCATTCAACATGAATCTCATTTCCTTCCTGTTTTCTTGTTTGGAATCAAAACATAAATTTAATAGTTCATTTGTCCTTTTTACAATAATATCCTTCGGAACTCTTTCAAACATATAAATCCAACTGATCATCAAATTTTGTAAGCCAAAAGGCATGTAGGAACCTGCTAGTACAAGGAACATATCAATCTGCTAGAGCTCATTCTGATCGGCAGTGGATTATAACAAGTCGCATAGGCGGAAGAATTCGTATGGAACGGGTAGGTAGGTGAAGTCTTAAGTCTAGTTCGTTATAAACAAGCTCAAATACTTCGAAGCGACACTAACATGAATCTTGATCACTGCAGAATTTTGCGGAGAACAACCAGTGAAACACAGGGACAGCTCAAGCAAGTACCTGATGATCAAACATCTTTGTCGCGAATTTGATGGAAATTCTTATGAGCCTGCAACAACGATAATAGTGATCAACAAGATGCATCCTAAGAAAGGTCAAACATCTTATAAACTCTGCTTATTCTTTACAGAAAAAGTTTCTACTATGCAAAACCAAACAACTTGAAAAAAAAAACAGAGAATGTAAATTTACAGTACCTAACAGTAGTATTTATAACTGTTGAATTGCATCGGCAATGTAAATTACAAAATCCATTGAACTATGCAAAACTAGAGAATCATTTCACCCACAAATCGTCCTTCAACCAATCACAAATCATACCTTTATAACATTCACCCACAAATCATTTGATGCTACAATCTTCTTCTTCGTATCGTCCCAAGTGAAACCCACAAATCAGTGGATGTTCATAGCCATTGCAGAGGTTAAAATGAAAATAAAAAATGATCACGGCAAAAATGATTAGCAAGCAAAGAATGATTTGCAAGTCAAGGCAAGTCAAAGTGGTGATCAATCAATTCTCCAGCAGGAAGGATATCTACAGAATTGCAGATATCATTTGATCTCCTTTAACTACAATGGGTTATCTCCACTGGACTAAGATTTTGAGTTAGATATGAAACTTTTCCACAGTTATACACTACACGACTGATGCAAACCAGTAGAGCTAGACATTGTTCTCCTTTATTTGGTAACACACATAACTGTTGCACAATTCATCCCGACATGTTTGATTGAGGGGCTCAAAGAATGTTCTCACAAAGACTTGCAAATTTTTGTCTTGGACCTCTCTCTAGTCAGTGAAACAGGACTGCAACTGAACAAAGGCAATAGCTACCTTGCCAAGACAAGCCGTCCGCGTGCGTTTGAGTTATACTTCGATCTTTCCAAGAAGGATTTGACGAATTTCCTCGGATCACGGTCGCAAGATATGGTTCCTGGAAGCCAGAGATGGTACTTGTTTTGATGGGAAGCGACACTTGTGGCTATCCTTGGAAGAATGACATGGTCCTCGAGGTAACGCAACGATGAGGCATGTCCTTGGTTCAATAGAAATTGTACACTTGAGTTTAGTATATTGCTTATTCGTCTTTACAATTCAGGGACTAGCAACATTGGATCAGTTCAACATGCCGTTTTACGCACCTACACATGCAACATATAGTTTTCCGGAAGTTGACCAACCAAACAAATTATTTCGAATATTACTTTCCACGCCAAAAGGTCAATAATTATCGTGCAAAATTCCATCCGCATTAAGTCTGAACCCCATATAATTTATTGGCCTTACAAAATTATTATTTTAAAACAAAAAGTAAATGCCATAAATGTTATACTCGAGTTTTTTTTTCAATAGACCCCCTAATAGGAAACAATAGAGAAGGAAAATAAAAGGCTATATTTTTCTGGAAGTCAATCAACCGATTACTAATTATTTCTCAAACATTTTTTGCGCCAAAAGGTTAACGGGTATCGTGCGAATTCAATCTTCCGTTATTTGAATCTATATAACTTAATTTATAACAAAAAAAATGTTATATGAGATATTTATTTTTAAATGGGCTACGGTTTTCTTTTGAAAATAGTCTGTATTAATTAGGGTAGATCAGTAGAAAAGGAAACAAAGGAAAAGGAAATAGAACGTGGGATATTTTCCGGAAGCTATGGACTTGGTATTCCCAATTTAATCACCTACACTTACGGGAAAAAAAGTAAAAAAAAAAAAACGTGGGATATATTTTTCTTTTAATGAAAATGCAATTGCCGTATCTAGTCAAAGATAACAATCTACAGAGCCAGGCCCCCACTACCAAAAATAAGAAAAAAAATTAAGACAAAATTTCCGTTTTCCATTCATTTTCCTAAAAGGGGAAAAACATAAACCTAAACCAGCAACTGGGAACTAACTAAAACCTATATCGTGTAAGAACAAATCGACCTGAAATCAATCTCCACCGTACAATCTATCAATCTAACGGCTCATAGGACTCCACGCTTTCCCTTTTATCACTCTCTCTCTCTCTCTTCCTCCATCACTTCTCACTTTGTGCACAATCTAATCTAATCTCTCTTTAGGAATGAAATCTTGGAGTTGCCTCTCTAATGGAGGATCATCACTAGGAGGAATCCTACGTCAAAACTAGGAATTGGGTTTTCCTCTTTTGTGAAGCTGCAATTACAAAGTTGGAATCTTTATTTTCTTTTTGCTTGGTTACATTCTGTTGTTGGCGTTGATCAATAAGAACCCACCAACCGTATCACCAAAGCTCGAATACCCAGTTCGTTGATTGGCCGCTGGAGTTCAAAACCACACTAAAGTTTCAAGCTTTGAGAGTGTGTACTAATAATGGTGACGGACGCTTATATCTCGACGAGGCCAGTGCTAAAGAAGGGGGATGTGAGCAAGTTTCTGAGGGAGCAGAGGGAGGCAGCAGCGGCTGGTGATAGGGAAAGGGACCTCAGTGTTTATAGGAGCGGGTCGGCCCCGCCTACGGTGGAAGGGTCCTTGAGCTCTATTGGTGGGTTGTTTGATGGGGCTGCTGCTGGTTTAAGGAATGGGAGTAGTAAAGCTGTTGGGTTGTTGAGTGAAGAGGAGATAAGGTCTGATCCGGCTTATGTGAGCTATTACTATTCGAATGCTCATTCGAACCCGAGGCTTCCTCCTCCATTGTTGTCCAAGGAGGACTGGAGGTCTGCACAGAGGTTTAGTTCTGTGATTGGGGATAGGAGGAAGGGGGGGCGAAGGGAATCGGTCCCTTTTCGCTGTACAGCCTGGAGGGTTTGGAGGAGGTGTTGAGGGGAATGGTGGAGGTGTAGTAGATTGGGGAGGAGATGGGCTTATTGGTTTTCCTGGGTCTGGGCTTGGAAGCAGGCAGAGAAGCATTGCCGATATGTTTCAGGTCGAAAAGCTTGCAACTTCATTGTTTTCCTCTCTCTAGCTTTATATTTGATTGATTTTTATCCAGGTGATGTTTTAGTTGTTTGGTGGGATTTGTGCTCCTCCACTGCAGTAGTTGTTCGTGATGATCTCACTGTTTTTTTTTTTGTTGCAAATATGGTTAGATTGTAGTTCTCTTTATTTGTGTTGTTAAGTTTTGTCAAGTAGAGTGCACTGCCAATGTAGGAATGAACCCTTTTCTTTCCAGAAAGAAGCGGTCAAGAAAATTTTGTTTGTCTCTTTTGATATATTTTGGGTTGCATCAGATTTATTGTCAACCGGCAGTCTTTTGTTGTATCCTGATTCCTGGCTAGGACAATTGGTGGAGGGAGTCAGAAGTTCTGCGTTCGATTACGTGAGCCCGTTCATTGCCTTGAATGCTTTATTGTTTGTATTCCATTGAGGATATGTTGAGGAGTGCATGGAAAACTTATACTTGGAGTTAGTTTAAATTGTTTGTGCGCATAATTGAAGATATAGTTTTAATTTTGGTGTTTTCTTATTCACTCTTGATTGAACTTGATAGTTAAGCTTTGACTTTGACACTGTATAATGCAATGCAGAATAGTATGGGTAATTCAACCCCAGTATCAGATCATCCTTCACGCCCAGCTAGCCGGAATGCCTTTGAGAGTGATGACACTCAAATTTCCGAACAACTTCCTCAGCTGCGTGCAGATGCTCTTAGGTTAGCAGCAAGTATGCAGGGTGGAGCTGGTTCACACTCTCCGCACACCTATGCCTCTGCTTTAGGTGCCTCCTTGTCACGGTCTACTACTCCTGACCCTCAACTTGCAGCTAGAGCTGCCAGCCCGTGCATTCCTCCAGTTGGAGGAAATAGGTCAAACTCCATGGACAAGAGAGGTTTGAGCAGCTCAAGCTCGTTTAACGGCATCTCATCTAGCTTAAATGATTCTGCTGACCTGAGTGCTGCTTTGTCCTCATTGAATCTGTCCGCAAATAACACTGTTGACGAAGAAATCTTCCCGAGATCAACCAGATATGATCTTGATGGACACCACAATAGTTTTGGTTTGCCTGGAGATGAGAATTATGCAAAGTTGCAAGCACAATGTAATTCAACAGCAGCGGCTAATTCTTATCTGAAAGGACAAACCACAACTCTCAAGGGTAGAGGGGGTTCTCTTGCTGCTAACCACCAAAACTCGGACTTAATAAATTCTTCTTTGCCAAACTATGGATTAGGTGGCTATCCAGTGCAACCGTCATCTCCATCCTTTGTAGGAAACCAGTTTGGTAGTGGGAATTTGCCTCCATTATTTGAGAATGCAGCCTTTGCCACTGGAGGAGGTTTAGTCAATTCAAAATCAACAGGCTCTTTAGGACCAAACCTAATGGCTGCTGCGGCTGAACTGCAAAACCTTAACAGAGTCGATGGTCTTCAGTTGCCACCCGTGGACCCATTGTATCTTCAGTACCTTGCATCAAATGACTATATTGCCACTCTGAATGAACCGTACATGGATAGGGAGTACTCAAACAATCAATATTTAGACATCCTCCAGAAAGCTTATCTTGGAAAATTGCTTCAACCTGAAAAATCATTTGGTGCTCCTTACATTGGCAGTTCTGGAAGGTTGAACCATAACTATCTTGGAAATCCCGCATTGGGTCTTGGGATGTCCTACTCGGGAAGTCCATACGGACACCCTTTTCTTCCAAATGGTCCCATGGGATCTGGCGGCCCAGTGAGGCACAGTGAACGTGGCATGCGCTTTGCAACTGGGACCAAAAATCCTTCAGCTTGGCACTCTGAAGTTTCTTCTGCTAACCTTGATGGGAGTTTTCCATCTTCTTTGCTAGACGAGTTTAAGAGCAACAAAGCTAAATGTTTTGAACTTGCAGAAATTGCAGGTCATGTTGTTGAGTTCAGGTGTGTGTCACCTTTTAATAATATTAACCTCTGATCTTTGCTCTTGCTGTCTTTCGAATTGATTATTGACCTTTTTGAATGCAGTGCTGATCAGTATGGGAGTCGATTCATTCAGCAAAAACTCGAAACTGCTACAATGGACGAGAAAGACATGGTTTTCAATGAGATAATACCCCATGCTCTCTCTCTGATGACTGACGTGTTTGGCAATTATGTGATCCAGAAGGTATTTTCTCAACTCGGATATATACTATTTTATTCTTTTTTTCGCTTTCTCATTTATGTCCTTCTGACAAGCAAGGAGAAACAATAGTTGTTGAAAGTGACAACTTTTTTCTGGTTGTTTCTTAGTTTTTTGAGCATGGATCCACACCACAAATTAGAGAACTGGCTGATCAGCTTACCGGTCATGTTTTAACTCTAAGCCTTCAGATGTACGGTTGCCGAGTGATCCAAAAGGTTAGTGGATTTATTTTTTGTTTTCTTATCTTCAGAGGGTCTTTATCTCTCTAAGGAAGCATCGGCCAAAGATTCCCATGCATTCTATACAATAACTGGACAAGGAGAATCACCAACAATCTGGTCTTTGAGTCTACTTAAAACTATATTAAGTCAAATTATAGATTTTCGAGTCACTCTTTGTTTGATATCGTCCTGTGTGTTTGTTATCTCCATCCAGGCTATAGAAGTAGTAGAACTGGACCAGAAGACTAGCATGGTTAAAGAGCTTGACGGTCAAATTATGCGATGTGTCCGCGATCAGAACGGGAACCATGTCATTCAGAAATGTATTGAATGTGTGCCTGAAGAGGCCATACACTTCATTGTTTCCACATTTTATGATCAAGTTGTGACGCTGTCCACTCATCCATATGGATGCCGTGTCATCCAGGTTTGCAGACTAATTACCTTTTCTTTCTTTTAAATAAATTCTTTTTTTTACAAGTGCACTGATGCTTGAAATAATTTGGTATAACAGAGGGTGTTGGAGCACTGCCATGATGAAAGGACTCAGCATATAATGATGACCGAAATTCTGCAATGTGTCTGCATGTTGGCCCAAGATCAGTATGGAAACTATGTTGTACAGGTTTGCCTCGATTATCTGTGAAAGTGCAGCTTTCTTTTGATGCAAGCATGCGCGACGAGTTAAAATGTGTTTGTGAAGTATCCCATGTGTTAGAGCATAGCATCCTAAGTTTAGCCATCCTCGTAGTTGTATCTTTTAGATGCTACCCACTGTTAGCTTTTGTCTTTGCGGTCGAACTTCTGACTTATCTATCTAACAAAACAACTTATTTCCTCTTCCATATAAAGGACTCCCTTATCTTCTTCCCTGTGGATATGAGATGAATAATTGATTCTAAAGCAGCATTATTTATTTCTAACCTTTACTTGCAATCGTAGTTCCTGCTGAAAAATTGATGCACGTTCATCGTTTCTTTTTTTGATAATATATTTTGTCGATTACCTTTTGTTCTTGATATTTGGATTTGTGTCTTGGATTGAATTGGTCTTCAAATTGTGCAGCATGTGCTTGAGCACGGAAAACCACATGAACGCTCAGAAATCATCAGGAAATTGACAGGACAGATAGTTCAGATGAGCCAACAAAAGTTCGCTTCGAATGTGATAGAGAAGTGTTTAACTTTTGGGTCCCCAGCTGAATGCCAGAATCTGGTGAACGAGATGCTCGGTACCACTGACGAAAATGAGCCTCTCCAGGTTTTTGCTTGTTCTTCTTCTGTGGCTTAGATTTCGTTGACGAGAAATATAAACTGCTCTAGAGGTTTTGATTTGGTTTTGCTTTGCTTCCTCTTTGCAGGCAATGATGAAAGATCAGTTTGCGAATTACGTAGTACAGAAAGTGCTGGAAACTTGCGACGACCGGCAACTCGAACTAATTCTTAACCGAATCAAGGTTCACTTGAATGCTCTTAAGAAGTACACTTACGGGAAGCACATAGTTGCGCGTGTAGAGAAACTGGTGGCTGCTGGAGGTACCCTTCTTGTTTCTCTCCTTTAAAGTTGCCATTTGTTCAGTGAACTGCTAGAGGGACTATGACGAGTGTTTTCTTTTGTGCAGAGCGAAGGATTAGCGTCCTTTCTCTTCAGCCGAGCACTTAAGCGGCGGCCGAGAACAAGATGTACAGCTAACCGAGGAGCGGTCCTCTTTTCGTAGTTGCAGTATGGTTCCGTCTCTGGTTTTGGACAAGGAGGAGCCCGAGGTAATAAAAGTTGATGGTTAAGAACCTGTACATTTGTTAGATTGAGGATATAATACGCCTAGGAACAGAGTACATAACGAGGCTCGCATAGCGCACATGCCGACGCTCCTGAAGGTATAAAGTTGATGAGAATGTAAAGCGGGAGAGGTCGAGAGAGAAATTGTGTTTATGACTGTACAAATCCATTACAAGGGCAGAGAACGATTTCCATGTTTTAGGCTGTGTCTGCAATTTTTCTTTTCCTGTATTGGAATCATTTAAGCCATTTCATTAGATAGCAAAACAATTTCTCCTTCCAGGTTATCCTGTTAGATAATTACATGATGTTGTATTGGATTGCAATGATCGTAGTTTTCCCACAATGGGGAAAAAGACCCTAAATCTCATTACAATTAACAAGAATGCTTCCACTCTTAATTGCCACAAAAACGCGCCTAAAATACAACCTAGGACAGTGGTGTAAATACTTGGCATTTGCCTTCATAAAATTCTATTTATTAAATACAAGATCCGGACACCTACTGCGTTTGAGCAGATAGAAACCACACACACAAACACACACAGAAACAACACACACATATATCACATGACATGTATCACTCGTCTTCCAATTTAATCTTGAGTAGCTCCATGTTTGCTGATTTCCCTTCATTCTTCC
Source organism: Hypericum perforatum (assembly GCA_012979155.1). Classification (NCBI taxonomy): domain Eukaryota; kingdom Viridiplantae; phylum Streptophyta; class Magnoliopsida; order Malpighiales; family Hypericaceae; genus Hypericum; species Hypericum perforatum. The sequence goes on from SOPF01025888.1 coordinate 12,681, forward strand.
TTCTCAAGACTTGGACAAGGTACTCGACATACTTGATGCTTTTGTACATCCTAGGACCATTTATTACCACATCCTCCAGAGGACCAATGTCCACTTCATCTTCTGGGAACAAAAATGTCGCAATGGAAGTCCTTGACGATGCCTCGTTTATGACCGCTCTGTGCTCAATGCTCTTGTACAGACCATTGGTCCACGACTGAGAGAATACCCAAGTGTAAATTACGTCGAAAAGATGTAATACGATGAAAGAATTTTCATATAATGATCCAAAACGTGCAAGGATAACGAGTAAGGTGTAGTTATGTCCATTTCGATTCCAACGTAGGATGTGTGCTTTAACGAGGTCCTTCGAATAAAATCTGCAGATCCAACTTACTTTAACCGAAAACAATATAAAAAAACACTATGAGCATTAGGTTTCAAACGGTTATAAACAAGGCCAAATAATAGACATACCGTTGGAACTCGCCAAAAATATGCATACTTATTTATTTAAGATTTTGGGCAACTGCTCTAATAAGAATCATGATCGGTTGTGCTCTATCTCGTGCTAACTTTACCATAATGAACTTCGTGTACGGAAATATGTTGGAGAGAATTCTACATTAGAATTGACAAGTGTTGTGGACTAAATTCATAAATATGCAAAATCCACCTACGATTTTGGGTTGGATACGAAAATTCGAACACATACCTCCATAACATCGCCAATGTTGACGACCAAAGCGCCTGGATTAGGCCTCACCGGAACCCAGAGTCCATTGTGGCGTACCTGGAGGCCGGTGACGTGATCGTCTTGGAGGAGTAGGGTAATGGAGGTCATGTCGGAATGGGGGCTAAAGCCAAGCACTAGATCAGGCTTGGAGCACGGGGGATAGTAGTTCATCCTCACACCGGCCTGCATTTCTCGGTGCAGCTTCGTCAGAACATCCCTTTCCATGCCCAGCAACCATGAAACGGAACCCAAGATGTCTTCCGACACCTTACTTATCGCCTCTGAATAGCCTTCGAGTGCCTCCCTGCAGCAGGAAACATGGCTTCTTCTTTTTTATATATAATAATAAAATAATAATAATAATAATAATAATAATAAAATAAAACAGGGAAGATGGATTGGATTGGATGGGCATGTACGCACTTGAAACCCGGTAGGGAAAGAGGCCAGCGGTTGAAGTTAATCTTCCTGGAGGGAGATGCCATGAGAAACATCATGTCGCCCCAGTCAAGCTTCTGCTCGTCCGAAACGACGTAGGATTGGCCGTATCCTTGGATGTCGTTGGCTGCCATTGCGTACTTCTTCTTCTCTTCCAGTGGAAGCTCGAAAAATGCACCCACCGCAGCCTTCATCTTCTTCAGCACATCTTCTTCTATTCCATGATTCACAACCTGATTATGAAACGGTATATATAATTAATATTAGAGTGTATTATAATTTACTGTTCATAAAAAAATATGAGCAGTAATGGCATTATATAATTCTAATTTACAGTTTTGTTATATACTTCATAATCGATCACAATTTTTAAACTAGTTGAATTTGCCGTAGAAACTTTACATAATATTAGAGGAGGACAATTCACGAGCCGATGATCCTCGATTATACGGTATGTTATACAAAATGTTTAAACCATAATAGCACGTGATGAAAACTATAGAAACTTCGGTCTCATTCAGCTTCATACGAGAAAATATTATACAAATTTATTATTAAAATGCATAGATGTAGTGACAATTCGAGCTACAAAATCAAAAGTCCATATGACAAATTTTTTAAGATCTCTGAAAAAACAAAGTGGTGCAATCTTCGTATATATGGTAACTGACCTGAAAAAAACCCCACTCCTTGCAAGCAGAATCGAGCTTAAGCAACTCTCCTTCATCTTCATTGACCAACAAGGACAAATCCAGGACAGGAACTTGTAATGAATCCACATCTGGAGAGGGATGATCGCCACCCAGCGGCCTATCTTTCTCTTCCTTTATGTAATTGTCAGGGACGCTCTGAGAATCTTTCCTCACCATTTCTTGGACGCTTGGAACTGGTAAGGACCCTCCATATCCCAATGTCGCATCCTCATTGTTAGTCTCTCCATTAATTGGTACCTCTTGGTCCATTTTTTGGCTTGCTAATTCAACTGGTTCTCATCCGAGGAGATTATATATGATTTTTTTCGTAGACAGATCGAATCATTTATTTTGAACGACTAATCTAAATTCAAGTCAAATAAAATATTGAAATACACACACAATAGGTATAGTCGAGGAATATTTCTTTGCCGGCGGACAGATTGGATTCACTGTCTCATTATCATTGTTTTATCCACCAATTGATAAAAGTTATTATTACAAGGCCTGCATTTCGGCTGTAAGTACTTTGATTAAGATGTATTATTAACAAGGTGCGAGTTGCTATCTTTATACAAGTTAGTGAGTGCGTTAGTGAGTGCGTGTAATGATTATTTTTAGAATTTTTAGGAATTGGTTTAAATTCCTAATTAATGTATAACTCATATTTGATAGGCTGTTATGATGTATCTTCTGTAAATAAATAGAATGCAAGAGCTCAGTTATTAGCATTATTGTATCTTAATGTCACGTCGCTGTTGTCCAACAATGCCATTGATCACTACTTCAGTTAATTGAACTTGTCAATTTATCTAATTAGATAGAATGGTTGGATTCAATTATAAGACTCATCGGTTGATGCTCTTGGGAAAATGCTTTTGCTGTTTGTTTGACGTAATCAATTTCAGTACTTTTTTTATGTAAGTTAACCAATTGTAACATGGATTGATAAACAATCATAGGCTAGTCGATTTCTTATTGACAACGAATTGTAACTTTCTCGTTGAGTTTTCGTAACATGGATTGGTAAACAGAAATTAGTCGAATTTTATTTCAGGTACATGGAAGCTTCAATATCGCATCGATTTCACAGCAGGGCTCTCCCCTCTCTCTTGTCACTGATTTTTTTCCAAAAGCCACAAATCACATACAATCAGTGGTTGGCACAGGTGATAAAGAATGTAATATATTAAACATTAATTTAATTTTATAAATATAAATTTTTTTATCGAATATAAGTTTGGTTCCTAAAAAAAGAATGTCAAAGTTACGAAAGCAATGCCTCGTCGGCGTCAAATAATAAAACTGGGTCCATATTATAAACTATGTTTTTAGGGGTACTGTAAACTATGTCTTGCATTATAAATAGCCGCTATTTTCTCACAATAATGTTTGAACCTGATTATTATTCCATTCACATGGGCTAATTAAGCAGGCAGCTATATCCTTTTGGAAAATGTAGTGGATGACGAAGGGAGACACTTAACGTACTCCATTGGAAACTATGACAAATATAAATGATCATTAAAATCCAGAATGAGAGAAAGCCTTACTGATATAGAAAAAACTAAAACTATAAAATGAACATCGACAGACTTACCCCTAAATATATCTGACAATAATACTTGACTATGATCGCAAGAGGTTGTACAAAAAATTGAATTCAGATCTACGAAGTAGAGATCTACTACTTTATTCGAAAAGGAAACTCTTAATTCGTAAATTTTTGACCACTAATAACTAAAAAATCTATAATTTGGTGTATTCAATCTATTAGCAAATTATATTTAGTAGATAATTTTTCTAATACTATTTTTTTATTCGTATAATTCAAATATTTATTAGTTTGACTTACTCGTTAAACGGTTAAAGTACTCCATTTCGCGGCCTTTTAAAGTTGATGCACTTCCTTATTAAGTGAGCGTACTTCAATTATCCAAATTAAATAAAGTTAGATTCAATTGGCGGTTAATTGTATCATCAGAATGTGCTGGAAAAAAAAAGTTCATGCATAAGGAAAAGTTGAGAGCCCTGGAATATCCAAAGCACAAGTTGCATTTTTTGTCCAACTCACTTAATTGCTTTACGGAAGAAAATAAGTTAAGTCATTTTAATACTTTGTTGTTTCTCATTTTGACTAGGTGATGGAGGTTTGACATGATACTTGCTACTTTAGCTATCCAAATTCCAATGTTTATACTCAGTACTCTGCATATCATGTTGCATCAATAATTTTGAGAGAACCACTAACTCAAAACTTTTTAAACTAAGAGGAAATTGATAGTGTCCAAATTATTAACGTGGTGATATGAAATTTGTGAGATCAAACACGGATAAATAATTAATGTGGTATGGTACATAATATAACTCAAGTAACTGAAACTATAAAGTATCACTAAGAGAAAATCGTTGACAGAAGCACCATATAGTAATATATTATATTGTGAAACTATAAGGTAATGAATTGTACTTGCACTAAGAAAATAAAAGTATATTTATATGGATGAATCTCTAGTGTTTGTCTATATCAATGCTTGTTTTATTCTGGGCAGATCGCCTTTTTTCGGTGTGTGTCACCAAGTCATCATATATACATAGAAAATATCTACCACTATTGTGATACCAAGAATTTCAGAGCCCTCGAAAAGAATATCAGAGCTGAATTCAGCAATTAGATACCCACCGCATCCTCTAAAGGCAAGTTCAACTGAGCAGCAATTAGTATCAAGTGGGCTTATGCAGGGCCCACACAAAAAAGAGGGTCTACATTATACGACCGGTAGGTCAACTGAGCAGCTTATGTTAAAACATTTGGTGTCTCCAGGTCAAAATCCACAGAACGGAAATAAGACTTTGGCATGTAACAGAAAAGTATAAATGTGCAACAAAATAGAGGTTTCTACTTTATAGCAAGTCACCAACCTACACTAGTGGTAGTGGTGGTGGTGGTGGTGGTTGCTTGATGTGAAACCATCATTATTTGGTTGATTTTAGTATATAGTCTGGATTTGATAGTGGAAGCTCATTAACATCTTAAAAAATATGCATTATAATCTCAGTCAGTCACTCTCAACTGTCCTACTACTGTCAGAATTTTCCAATGGAGCAAGCAAATTCTGCCGCGGAAAGTGTATTTTCTAGAATTACAGAGAAGGAAGCATCCAGAAACCAAACGGGTTTAGAATGGTCGAGCTACTCGAGTATGATACAAAAATGAATTCAACTTACCTCGAGAATTTTGAGTTGAAAATTGATGCTCTTATCACTATTAGAGGAAATAATCATGGAATAACTTCCAGAGATGGGATCGTGTCGAACAAAAATGATCACGGCTCCACAATGTGGGAACCGATAAGTGAGTCGGAGAGGAAGCAAAACGTGAGATACTTGCTACCTGCATTTGTTTTTGCTGGACAGCGAAGTAGGAGAAGTCGAACCAGCTTCGATGTCTCTATCCGAGGAGTTGATAGCAGATGACCCTGTACTAGCTTTCTCCATGTAAAATGATTCTGGGTAAGAATTCACATAATCTTCAAATTCAAGGCGACTTGATCCACCGCCAATTCGTTTACAGTTGCTCCTTGCATCATCAATTGCGTTGGGAGCTGTTACCACCTCAGGCAAGGCGGCTTCTCCCTCTAAGAACCTGACTACCTGCTTAATCGTAGGCCTTGCTTCCGGGGAGTTGTTCGAACAGATCAGCCCGAGTTTGATGGCAGTAACAGCCTCAAGCTCGTCAAACTCACCATGCAATCTTGGATCCACTGCATCTAGGATCGCTCCACTTCTCCACCTATCCCATACCCAGTCCACCAGGATGAGCTCCTCGGGCAATGCTTTAGGCTCGATTGGTCTCCTTCCACACACAACTTCTAGCAAGAGTGCACCAAAGGCAAAAATGTCCGAGCTTGGAGACGGCTTGCCTGTTCGGGTCAGCTCAGGTGCTAAATAACCGAGGGTGCCTACCACCCTGGTGGTGCTTGGGTTGGAGCCATGCTCATACAACTTTGCAAGACCAAAGTCTCCAAGTCTTCCATTAAGCTCCGCATCCAACAGCACATTCCCCGCCTTTATATCTCGATGGATCACAGTCTGTTCCCATTCTTCGTGCAGATACAGAAGGCCCGAAGCAACGCCTTTGATAATCCTGTACCTTTGCTCCCAATTGAGAATAGTCTTGGGGTCATCGAAGAGGTACTTGTCCAAACTCCCATTAGGCATGAAATCGTAGACAAGTAGCAGGTCGCCTCGTCTGCGGCACCACCCCAGCAAATGAACCAAATTTCGATGACGAAGACGGCCAACACTAGCAATCTCAGACACAAACTCCCTCAGACCTTGTTTAGATTCGTGAGAGACACGCTTCACTGCCACTTGAGTATTAGTACCAGAAAGAGTTCCCTTATATACCTTGCCAAATCCACCGAATCCGAGCAGCTCTTTATCCCTAAAACCCTTTGTAGCCCTTTTGAGTTCGTCATACGAGAACCTGTGAGGGCCAACCTGAAGCTCCCAGGCCTCAATCACATCAGCATTCTTAGCCCTTCGGACCATATAAGCAGCCACTCCAAGAGCCAAAATCAACAGAACAACACTTGAAACGGAAGCCCCGACCACCAATCCGGTCGTATCCTTCTTCGGCATTGGAAGAGAAGGAAGCGAAGTGAGTGACAACGACTGAGCTTCGACCCCGTTCATAGCAAAACTCCATCCAAGAACGTAATGTGAACTTGCAAGCAAGCCAGTGGATGCAGAGAAGCCAACATACATAAAATCCTCCAGAATCAGAGCCAGATCCACCTCAAACGACAAGATCGGCGAACTGGGTCTTGCCGAAAAAGGCGAAAGCCTAACCTCCAACAAGTTCCTACCCGAATCATAGTCAATCCAGGACTGGATCAACTTCCCACCCTTAAGGTTCAAGCTACTCAAACTCGAGTTACTAAGGAAATAGGCAGCAGGAACAGACTTATTGGACACCAAACTATCCAAATCAACACCAACATGGTTATCGTTGATATCACCAAACTCAAAGTCCTGGACCGTGTCGAACTCCACCGCGAACACGTGGTTCGAGAAGTTACCGACGTCGGTGGCATTGAGGAGGCCAAGGTACTGGCTGGGGAGCGAGTTGTTGAGCTGGTCGGAAGGGGAAATGGTGAAGGCGAACCCGTGGCCGCCAAGGGTTTCGTACTGCGGGAAGATGGCGAAGGCGAATGCGGTAGAAAAGGAGGAGACTTTGCCGCCATGGCTCTTGAATTGGAGAGGAGAAGGGTAGAAAGCGTGGCCCTTCAAGCGCTGGGTGACGTTGGTGAGCTTGAGTAGGCCGTTGGGCTCGACCTCGGCCCCGCCGTTGAGGGTAAGGTTTCCGGCGTGGAAGCCGCGGAGGAAGAGGGTCTCTAGCTGGTGGGACAGAACTGAGTTCCAGAGGCAAACCGTTATTAAGAAGAGAAGGAACATGAGGAGGAAGAGGTTCTTGGACATCTTTTCCTTCCTTTTTTTCTTCTTACTTTGTACTTTGTAGGGGTGACTTCACTGTGTGTGTGTGTCTGAGAGAGAGAGGGGGGAAGTGGAACTCTCTCCAGTCTTTCTTTCTTTCTTTCTTTCTTTCTTTTCTGGTTTACATTTATGTTTCATGTTTGATGTAATGCTGATATTGGGTGGGTCTATTAAGAAAGTCTACCGACCTCAATGGGATTTCTACTTTCTTGAACTCTTCCCTTTTTCGGAGTATTTTTTACTGAATTTATAGCAGAAAAGTTTCACAGGTTAGTTATTGTAATTTTGTGTAAGAGGGGATAAATTGAGTTTTATCAAGGATGCGAGTCTTTTTTCGAAGGTTTAAGGATGTAATTGTTGTATCTTCGGATTTACATATAACAAAATTTCAATGCCATTTTGATTTGCATTAATATAGTATTTGAAAATTTACTAGAGAGATGAACTCGGATTGAAAAAAATTAAAATATTTTAAAGATTGTAAAGTTGTTATACATTCTTAATTATGACCAACTGACCTGGAAAACTTGAGAAATTCGGACCAAACTCCGAACCATTTTATTTAGCCCGACATATTGAACAGAATTCGGGCTTATGTCAAAGAAAAATAACGGATCATTGCTCACCATTATTGTTAATATGCTGAGAAATGGAGAGGAAGCTTGCAAATAATGGTCCGCCGACATCGAGTCAGCCACAGTTGGAGCGCGTTTCCTAAATTTGGTGGAAAATAGGAATGAGCATTATTTTTTAGGGTTCAGGGTTTAATGCCAATTTCAATGAACCAGCTTATTCAAGAGAATTAAATTTGTAAGCTTTTATTATAAGTTGATAACTATTATTCATCCGGGTAAATTCTTACCCTATTGGTTAGCCTTCTTGTTATTTCTTTGATGTATATTGTATTGGTTTCTGTAAGTCATTATAATTGTTGACCTGGTTTTGCTTCATGCGCAAACTAGTGTCATTCTTTTATTGTAATTATTTTTGGAGTTATTATTATGCTATGGTAGATATCATTCAGATAAATTTGTCTATATTGTTATATGACTACTACGTTAAAAAAATTTGAAATAATTTTACCTAAAATGGCTGCAGATATAAGTACTGATCTTGGTTATAAGCTTTCCTTAGCCATCACCCGCATTGCTAACTGTTTGCGTGATGATCCAAGTAATGCAGATGGGGTTGCCGATTTCTTCTACTTCTGTTAATGATGTCTGCAAATTTCCCCTTTATTTCTTTATTTTTTTACCAAAATTATTTTTACCATGGTAAAATAACAAGCGTTATATTTTTCCCAGTCCCTAATGCAAAAGGTTTAGAAACTCTCTATTTGTCTTTATTAACTTAGAATCGGTTATAAAATGAAAATTATAAATAATTCAATTCTTTTCCATCACAAATACAAAAAAAAATATAAAATGGAATTCAAATTTTCAAAAAATCATATCAGAAATAGGATTAGTTCCCTGATGAATATCGACTACTGTCAAATCGTTAAATGTCATACTGAGGCAAACTGCCTATAGCAGTACGAAGAATTCATGGTAAATCGTTGAGAAAAACGATATTATTATTATTTATAATAATTTGTGTCATTTTCAAGCTTTTAGCTGCTTCATTAAGGCTTTTTAACATGTTATTTTTTTATAGTACAGGAGCAAAAAGTTATGACCCTTTTGTGCTAGATCCATAGCTTAGGCATTGGTCATAGACTCTCCACTGTTAGCACTTGTTGTTCACACCTTTGTGTTTATAACTTATATATTAACTCTTCCAACGGTGTTTTTTAAGTTGGTAAGAAGTGAAAAACTCTTTAAGTGAACCCAAATCACTTATCCTTGTAACATCTCTTTATGGTACATTTTTGTGTTTATCCCTTAACTAGGCCTTTTACTTTTAATTCTTTCACTTAATCAGGTTTGGCTGTTGGCCACTTGCTTAATGGGGCTGATGTCTTAAGACTTGAAATGCTATCTAGCTCGCTCCCCGCACCTTTTTTTAATTAGTCATTACATATACTAAATCGAATGATTTGAATTAAATCAAATTTCACTGCCAAAAATGACAAATTTTTTGAAAAAAAATAACTCAAAACTTTTTGTTAAATAATAATATCTAACGTTTACCCTCCCGACACTGTTGGAACCTAGAAGAGGAACTAACATGGCAGGGCTATAACAGCCATAGTTCAAAGGGGAGGAACTTTTTCTTCGCCTCTGTTTTTGTACGCTTCAATGCTCTGAAAACAAAGCCATGCCATAAGGAGAATAATTTTTTTTAGAGAAATAGCAGCGCGAAATCTATATTATAAGCGAGTTACAACAACATAAAGAAATACAAAGATAAAAGACAAGAAACCCAAGCAGAAAATAGAAGCTAACCCGGTAACCACAGGTAGCACAAAGGGGAGCAACGGACAGTTGAACAATCTCGAAAGCCAATAATCTCAAGACAACGTCAAGAGAGCATCTAAATGCATGTAACATACACTCAGATGAGAGTCAATGGCGGAGCTAGAAAGTTTAAGAAGTGGGGTCAATTTCTAAAACTTTTAATATTTAATTTTAATTTAATAAAAACATATAGTAAAAGATAAACTAATTACCTAATAAAAAAATATTAAGTAGGGGCAATTGCCCCCACTCACTCTCATGTGGCTACGCCCCTGATTAGAGCCAAAGTCAACGTAAATCGACCGAGACAAGATTCTCTACTAGCAGCCACCAAACAAGTAATAAGATCCAAAAGGATCTTAGATCAAGCATAAGCCAATCCAAGCAACAGTATGAGCTAAAATAACAAAACGAAGATCCAAAGATGTCACTAAACAACCATGGCTAATGAGCAAAAAACAACAACACTAGATAAACACCAAACAACAAAACATAAAGTACAAAACTAAATACAAACCATCGGGGGAGGTCGGTGAAGACCAACTCTCGGGAACTACAAGCGACCCTCAAAGTCTCGCCGAAGGGGAGATTTGGAGGGGAGGACGACAAGGTTGACTAACTCTCCGGAGGAGAGACCAGGAGGGGAGGACGATGACATTGATCAGCAGAGACTAGACAATGACGAATAGAGGCAGAAAGAACGGCAACAGAGAGGAGTGGCAGTGACGACAGACGACGAAGCCTGGGCTCGTAGAGGATAAAGGAAGGAGGTGGAGGAAGCAGGTTGAAAAAATGGAGGAAATCAGGTGGAGATGAGAGAGGGGGCAAGGGAAAGAGAAGAGGGTATAAAACCCTAGAAAAGCTCCAACCAGGAAGAGATTTTTGGTAGAGAGATGGAGGATTGAGAACAGAAGAAGGAGGGAGGAGGTGGAGGAAGGAGGAAGAAGGAAAGAGGAAAGAGGCGGTGAGGAGGCTAGAAAGAAAAAATATTTACATCTTGACTTCATGAGGAGAATACTCGATCGACACGACTGCCAATTATCATGAATTTATTATTATTTTTTTCATTTTACTGTAGTTTTGGTGTGTGCTAAATATTTTTATAAGGGAAGGTGTGCCTTAGGATTCCTTGCTTTGTATAAAGGTCATGTGACAAGTTATTTTTTAAGATGATATGACAAGTTAACTTTATGTATCCATAAATAATTCGCTGCCCAATGGGCTCCCTTGATTATCTATTCTCTTAGCTTTGTAGTTGCATGATCATGACCTATTACATTAAGATCATCCGCGGTAGTATCTTCCACCAAATCCATTAATTAATTTATATTTTCAGTTATCTTTGAAATATTTAATTAATTTCTCACTCATCTATCTCAAGTAATCACTATGTACTCAATTTCTTATTCACACTAACATCCCCACCAGAACTCATTCCCAACTAATAAATAATTAATATATCTATCTTTTACATCATCAACCCAATTAATTTTAATTTTTTTAATTCACATATAAATAATTCAAATTACATAGAAAATGTGAAATGATAAATTACAACTGTAGGTAATGCTAATTAAAAATTTTCAACAAGCTTAATTATTATTTGTAGAGAGTCAAAAAATTACTATTTAATTTTTTAATTTTTTTTAAAAAATAGATAATTATAAAGGTTTTCTATCTCAAATCTTATCTTAAAAATATTGTGAATGAATAATATTGTAACAAATATACGAATCAGGATAAAATTTATATTACAAAAATCAAAAAATAAAAATAAACCCAACCCAAACAGTGGCCCCCCAGCCCACCCGAACATTTCCATTCCAGGGATGGTGAAACATTCTCGGTTGGCTCTTGTTTTGTGTTTTTTTTTTCTTGTTGGCCCCAGCTGTCCTTCCCCATCCTGGGAACACTGCTGTATGTGGTCTAAGTTCTAAGCAATAATATAAATTTTTTTATTGGTTTGAACCTGAATTACTATGTTCAATAAAGATTGAATTTTCAAATATCAGATAATATCCAAAGAAAACAGCAATATAAAATTTAGAAAATGAAGTATGTGAAATGCATTTTTTGGTAGGTTTTGAAATGCATGTAACTGTCTAGATGTTCGTTAGCTCATACACTATTTGAGTTTTTTTTAAGTAAAACTGTACGTTATTAGTGACACCCGTTATAAATTAAATCATAGAACTCCATCAAATTATGGTGCACCTTTAGTCTTTGAATCTGAAGTGGTATTCTAAACAACGACAAGTTGGTCGAAATAGCTATTGACATTGGATTATCTTAAGAAATAATTTAACTTAGAACTTTCTCAATGGATTGTATATATTTGAGAGAGAAAATATTTATAGGATCTAATCGTAACCGTATTCGATTTCCTTTGGTGGATTTTAGTGGTCAATTTCATGGTAGTATGTGGAAGAGGATTGGATACTAAGGAAATCCCAGGACAGGTGAAGAAGGATGAGGACATTTGTTTACGGTCGACCTAAATTGATTTGAAAAGGGAGTGGATTTGGAGGGGACTAATTATTAGTCCCCATAGAAACTAAAGGAAGGGAGTTAATAAAAAAGAGTGATTTGGTAAAATGTTATTGATTTCTTTCTCTCTCCATAATCTCTATAACTACCATCCTATTTTGAATTAATTGATATGTTTTTCCAATTAATTAACCTCCCACCTAATTAACAATTAGTAACCTTCCACCTAATTAGCAATTTATTTCTCCCATCAATTAACTCCCACAAAAATTCTAATTAATAGTCGTCATTATTTTAATTACTAAACAATTCTTTCTACGTTTTCTACATATTCTTTATACTGATTTACTAGTTTATTAGTTTATTGATTTACTCGTTTATTGGTTTACTGTTTATTTGTTTATTGATTTACTGATTTACTGGTTTATTGATTTACTATATATTGGTTTATTGGTTTACTGGTTTAATAATTTGCTGGTTTATTGGTTTACTGTTTATTTGTTTATTGATTTACTGATTTACATTTACTGGTTTATTGATTTACTAGTTTATTGGTTTACTGGTTTATTGGTTTACTGGTTTATTGGTTTACTGTTATTTGTTTATTGATTTACTAGTTTACTGGTTTATTGATTTACTGGTTTATTGGTTTTCTAGATTATTGATTTTCTGGTTTACTGGTTTATTGATTTATTGGTTTACTAGTTTTCTGAACTATTGATTTACTGGTTTATTGGTTTTCTGGCTTATTGGTTTATTGATTTACTGGTTTACTGATTTTCTGATTTACTGGTTTACTAGTTTTCTGATTTACTGATTTACTGGTTTACTGGTTCTTGGTGGCGGGAGAAGAAAATTTAAAAAAACCGGTTCCTATGGATAAATTATTTGTTATGGGATGGACGAAAGAAGTCTGAAGGTCTGTAACAATTTAATTGTTTAAATTTTAAATTCCTAAAAAGTAGCAGATGATGGGATTGATAATGGGGCTACAATTAATGGAGGCATTAACTACCCACCTTTTTCAGTTTTGGTAAAAGACTATATTATCCTTGAGCATTTTAAACTGTCAGATCCCAAAAATTTAAAATTAAGGTCAATCCAACGATCAAGTCACTTGTCTCCATATGGGGACACCCTCTATGAAGCCCCCATAGAATCCAATTTCATTTGGAAATAGGGATAAAATGAATAGTTATGCGACAACAACTTACCTTAATTGGTGGTAACCAACAACTCCCACAAAATGTGGAAAGTTAATGGTTTTATTGGCTAACACTGTATGTTTCTGTCTCGAATCCTGAGATTAAAATCGTTCCTTCCGCATTTGGTGCTACAAGCTTCTATTTTCCAGATATCCTCTATTTTACTTATCTTTGAAAAACATTAAATATCCTAGCTAATCAATCTGCGACTGAAATTGTATTTAAGTTCAAACACCACCGCTGTCCGTTTATTACTACTAATCGCATTGAAAGAAACTACGTGCTTATGTGGAGACGGGGACAAATTATATGATCAAGTTTTGCTGCTCGAATAGATAAGTAACTTAACGTTGGCCACTCGCATGAAGATCAAACACTTCCAATGCCTTCAATTCGCGATGAAAGAGAAGGGAAACCAATTGCCTTATCCTTACGATGGTAGCCACGAGAAATGTATATTTTTTTTAGGAAAATCGTATTTTTCCAAAGAAAAGAAACAAGGAACTTTGTGGCCTCTATCGTTCGTGGGACCCAAAATGGCTCATTTCACGAAGAACCAACATCTATTTTTTTTTTTTGGAAAAGAACCAACATCTAATTATGCTAGGTAATTCTACGTATTATTTCAATGTCCCTTGCGTCAGCTAATCTAATTTTTTAGCTTTAAAGGGTTGCAAATTTCTAAAAAAATATTGGATAATGTTGCATTCCAAAAATAAATTGAAACTAGAGACTTTACAAATTGAGCTATGTGCTCGTCGGTTCTAATAATACTAAATTAAAACTAACAAATATACCAAAACAGTAAATAATATTTAATTGCTGAAAACCCATTGCTTATCTTCTTATCCATCTTTCAACATCAAAATTTCCTGTTATTTCCTCTTAAGCAACATATAAAATTATCAAATTAGGCCATAGAGGATGTGTATGTGTGGTAATAATATCAAACCCCATCTCCAAGAGGACCAAATTGAGGCACACACACTTACTTCTCAGATCAAACCCCAAGTCATCCTCCTTCCGCCACGTGGCAACAATGGCAATCTTGAGTGTGTGGTCTTCAGGAACTTAAAAGCCAATCCCAGTTGAGTGACAATTGGTGATCACTCAAAATTGAGCCACTATAATAACTCCAATCCTCCTCATTCACAGGCCACTCTCTCTCTCTCTATCTCTCCAGTACACAATCAACTTCCTTATCGATTCGCCGAAGGCTCTCCAAGCTAGAGCTAAGTTACTGCTACAATGGCTGCCATCCCTACCGTTGGAGCTGTGAAAGCCCCGGTAAGCCGAATATTTGATATCCAGATTCGTGCACTTTTAAATTTGTAAAACATACATAAAACTTGTTTAATAATTTAATTTTAATAGTACTTGAATCAACTCTGACTAGTTCATCTGAATTGATTTAAACACTTGCATATCTTGAATAATTTTGTATAGAGTTTCAAATATTTGATTTACACACACACATATACATTTGTATGCTTCATAAAAGGGTAATTTTGATCACTACGTTATGTCGAATTCATGCAAATGTCGTTCCGGTATCATATTTTGCTTGGGGCATACAGGAATTTGCAATTACATTTGTACTCAATAATCTGGATTTGGATTTGGATGTGGATGTAGTTGGCCTTCAATGGATCCGGATCCGGACCCTCTGCCCCGGCCCCAGCTTTCTTTGGAGCCAGCCTGAAGAAGCTCAGCCCTAGGTTCTCATCCCCAAAGCTGACATCCGACAGCTTCAAGGTCTTCGCCGACTACGAGGAGGAGAAGCAGACCGATAAGGACAGGTGGGGCCACCTCGTCACCGACATGTCCGATGACCAGCAGGACATCACCAGGGGGAAGGGCATGGTCGACTCCCTCTTCCAGGCTCCCCAGCAGGCCGGCACCCACTACGCCGTCATGAGCTCCTACGAGTACCTCAGCACCGGTCAGCGCCAGTAAGTACCGGCCTGCTAATTCCCTGTTATTCAGACTCGAACTGTTCAAATCTTTTTATTAAGGTAGATGGATTCGTGGTTGATTGGATAGGTATGCCATGGACAACACTTTGGATGGTTTGTACATTGCCCCTGCTTTCATGGACAAGCTGGTTGTCCACATCGCCAAGAACTTCATGAGCCTGCCTAACATCAAGGTACGTCCTCCAATATATAATAAACATTAATGATTTATACCAAATCTTAACTGTGTTAGAATTTCGTGTTAATTATGTTACATATTGTGTCCCTATAGATAGCAGGATACGTGTAAAAATAATCAATCTCAGTTTCATAGATATAGATCTTTAGATCGAATCATGTCATGGTTAATCCTTTGTAAGCATCTTCTGTTAATGGTGATATTAACTATCTAACATATATTTTGGTTATTTTGAGAACTTTAGTATAATGATTGCCTAATTGCAGGTGATTTAAGATGATGTAATTGGGTTATATTTGGGTTTGGTATTGTTATTTCTAGGTGTTGGTTTGCTATGAGGTTTTTTGGTAAGAGATTACTAGGCTCATGCAACCTTATATGATCTATTTCTTTATGATATTTGTTGAGTAATATAATTATGTTTACTTATCAAAAAGTCAATATATTTGATAACTAATATGGGTCGATCAGATCAAAACTGGTTGATAATTTTGTTTTTTTCAAAAAATCAACATATAATTATTTTTATTAATCAATCTGTTAGAAAAAGTTGATCCGGTGCTCAAAATCGTTTTCACGTAACAAATTGAGATTATGGTGATTTGAATACAGGTTCCCCTTATCTTGGGTGTATGGGGAGGCAAAGGTCAAGGAAAATCCTTCCAATGTGAACTTGTCTTGCGCAAGTTGGGAATCAGGTGATCCTTGACAACTAACTCTCTCTGCCACCCGGTATCTCGGATCCGCTAATCTAATTTCGAACATAACAATTTCGCTGCACCAATGTTCTTGCAGCCCGATCATGATGAGTGCCGGAGAGCTGGAAAGTGGAAATGCCGGAGAGCCTGCCAAGCTGATCAGGCAGAGGTACCGCGAGGCGGCTGACATGATCAGGAAGAAGGGGAAGATGTGTGTCCTCATGATCAACGATCTCGACGCCGGAGCAGGTCGGATGGGAGGCACAACACAGTACACTGTCAACAACCAGATGGTCAACGCCACCCTCATGAACATCGCCGACAACCCGACCAATGTGCAGCTCCCCGGAATGTACAACAAGGAAGACAATGCTAGGGTTCCGATCATCGTCACCGGTAACGATTTCTCAACGTTGTACGCGCCTCTGATCCGTGATGGACGTATGGAGAAGTTCTACTGGGCGCCAACCAGGGATGACCGGATTGGCGTTAGCCTCGGTATCTTCAGGAGTGACAATGTTTCTAAGGAGGACATTGTCAAGCTCGTAGACACCTTCCCTGGCCAATCTATTGGTAATTAGTCTGATATCCATAATGTCCTTAAAACTGAACGGATCATTTTTAAAGACATTGTTGAATTTTGCAGATTTCTTCGGGGCGCTGAGGGCGAGAGTGTACGACGACGAGGTGCGAAAGTGGGTCTCCGGAGTCGGGGTGGAGGGGATAGGGAAGAAGCTGGTGAACTCGAGGGAAGGGCCACCCACATTGGAGCAGCCGAAGATGACACTGGAGAAGCTGCTCCAGTACGGGAACATGCTGGTCCAGGAACAAGACAACGTCAAGAGGGTCCAGCTGGCTGACAAGTATCTGAGTGATGCCGCCCTCGGTGACGCCAACAAGGACGCCATGGAGACAGGATCTTTCTTCGGTTAGCTCTCGTAATCCCTAGAGGCAGGCCTCCATGGGAAGGAGGTTTGCACCTTCGCAGCTCCTTCATTTTAATTGTCTATTTCTATTTCTTATGTGGAAAAGTTCACTTTAACGTCATATAAACTAGTAATATGTTGCTTGTGTTTTTTTTCTTTCTATTTTCGTGACATATATTTCCCAAATTTATACTTTTACGTGATTTTTAAAAATCATGAGAATGATGGGCCGTAGGATTAAATACTTCTAAGCTGCTAGAGTTATGTATTGATGATGTGCAGAAGTCCAAATCTCATTTATACGTTTTCGTCTTTGTATCTGGCAAAAATGTAACACGTCACCCTTGAACATAATACTATTTTTTTCGTAAATTTGAATGCTAAATTGTGGCTGTAAAGGCTGGTTGCACATAGGTGAACCTTCAAGCATCTTGTAATGTTTTTTTCTAAAATTTTTAAAATCTGAATGTTAGACATATTTGGTTATCAGTTCTCTAATAGTACTTTTACATTTCTAAGGTTTGAAATCAAAACCATCTTAAGTAATTTGAGTTCTTTGTCACTTGGAAGAACTCCTATTGTTCAAAGTTTTATATTTGGTTACATTAGTTTGTAAGACTGTTATTGATTAAAAAGGTTTTTCTTGTTGATTTGGTGAACAGGTAAAGCAGCCCAGCAAGTGAGTATACCTGTTCCAAGTGGATGTACTGATCGAGGTGCTGAGAACTTTGACCCAACAGCTAGAAGCGATGATGGGAGCTGCCTTTACCCAGTCTAGGCCTGTTTGAGGGTGAATGTGGAGGATTTTGGGAATAAGAACTGGTTTTTAAATTGATGTAAGATAAATTCAATTGTATTCCAACTTTGAAGCAATTGATTGTTGTCTTTAATTAATGGTGTTTTCAATGTACAATATTTGAATGTCGTGCATAGCGAAATTATGCTTGTTTCTTACCACCAATCCTTTATCCACCCTGGATTTCTTAGTTGCTATTAATAATGTTTCTTTCCGAATTCCTATGGGTAGGGATTTCACTAGAAAATGTGATAGATTCGTGAGTTCTTGGCACTTATTTTTTTTAGAAAATAGGGGTGCAAAGAATATATTATAAACGAGTTATAGCAGCATAAAAAATAAAAAGATAAAAGACAAGAAACCTAAGTAGAAAACAAAAGCCAATCTGGTGACAACAGATAGCACAAGGGAGAACGATGGACAGCTGAACAAACTCGAAAGCCACCAACCAGGGTGAATTTCTGCCAAAGCAAGTTTCGACCAATAATCTCGAGATATCAAGAGAGCATCTGAATGCATGTGACATACACTTAGATGAGAGCCAAGATCGACGTAAATCGACCGAGACAAGGTTTTTCACCAGCAACCACCAAACAGGCAACGAGATCCGAAACGATATTAGATTAGGCTTAAGCCAATCTAAGCAAAAGTATAAGTTAAAATACAAAACGAAGATTCGACGATTGCACTAAACAACTGTGGCTCACGAGCAAAAACAACAAACACTAAATAAACAACAAACAACAAAACATGAAGTACAAAACTAATTACCAGACCAACAGAGGGGAGGTCTGCGAAGATCCACCCCCTAGGAACCACAAGCGGCCCTCACACCTGAGGTAGAGGGGAGAACAGGCGGGGAAGACGAAGATCGAAGGTTGAGTAGAGAATGGTGACTGTGACGAGGAACACTAACTGGAGAGGAATAAGGAAGAAAGCTACCACAAAAAAATATGTACATATTTTTCAAGGAGAGAGAAAGCTCCACTTTTTAGAGAGAGAAAGATTCAAAGGCTTAGAGGGGGGGCCTTGGGGTTGGTTATTTGTCGGTGGCTAGAGCTAATGATGGAGACCAAGGGAAGGAAACAATGTCGTCGATGGATGTGCGCATCAGCAAGGATCATCGGGAAAGCAAGACACCTCCTCGAGAAGTAGTATAGTGGAGGCGAGTATTGGAAACATACCAAGCTTTGTTTGAAGAAGTAAGTATTTATGCAGCGCTTTACACCCTTAATTTTTGCCATGCTTCATGTTTAGATTTATGGTTTGTCGTAATCATGGTGCTGCCTTTCTGATTTTGGTCTACTGTTTGCCTTCTCTGGAAGTGCATTACCCTTTGTAATTTTTCACTATAGTTTTAATGTATATATATAGGCAAATTACTCCTAATCCCTGGGCTTAACATGATTCTCTTATCGGATTCTTCTTTTCTTGTAAATGAGTAATTCATCTCTATTTTATTTAAAAATATTTGTGTGGGGTCTCCACCGATCAAATAGGACTTTTTATATTTTTTTCATAAAAATATCCTTACACAAAAAACAAAACAAAAATCTCCAATCACCATCTTCAACTTCGAAGTAGATCTGACCATTGTTCAAATTCGAATGAATTCGATTTATCAAAATATTAAACCATATTCAATTCATCCAAAGATGAATTGAATACGAATGATAAGCCTTCGAATTCGAATTGATTCTTAAATATTTAATTAAAAATTAAAAATTAAAAAAATAAGAATAAATGTTTAACATTTTTTGATAAAAAGAAATAAAATAAAGTTTGAGTTTGTACTTAATGTGCCAAAATAAGTTATCCATGATTAGGGTTTAAGAGTTTTATAATTTAGGGTTTAGGGTCTAAGAGTTTATAATTTATTATACAATTAAGTTTAGAGTTTATGGTTTTAGGATTTAATATTTAGAGTTTAAAATTTATGATTTAATAAACACTTTTCAGCTCACTATCATGCCCTAGGCATGCCATTGTTACAATGTCTCGTCACTAATTCACGTCAGTTTTATTTTAGCTTTGATTTTTTTAATATAGTTGATTGTATTAAACTTGAATATAATTTTGAATAAATTTAAAAACGTTAAAAATTGATTCCGAACTAACAAAAATTATCTTTTTGCGAGATCGAAAATATTTACAAATTTCAAAATGAGCTACAAAATTAAAAAATGCAAATTATATAATTAACTACTATTACCAAATTTTTGCTAAACATGTTCAATCAAACCTTAAAAATTTTACAAAATTCTATAAAAAAAATTTATCGCTTTTAAACAATATTAATTAGATACATCTTTTTTATAAATTTTTTTTAAAGAAACACCCATCAAATAAAAAGATAAAAATGGATACAAACCAGTCTAGAGCCCACAACACACCTGCTGACCAACAATCCTAGTAGTTAGGTGGGGCAGCAACCCCTCACCAGCTAACCAACAAGCCTGGTAGTTAGGTGAGGGAACAAAAACCAATCAACACCCTGCTAACCAACACACCTGGCAGTCAGGGCTGGCAAAGAATGCAAACATCCGGAACAGCCGGAGAGAAAATCGTCAGGGGACGAACTTATAAAAGGGCTGCCCGGACATGTCTCGGCTAACAAGACCAGTGATCGATGTCAGGAGGTTCGACCACCAGCCATCCTCCGTAAGGTGCCAGAACGTCAGCAACCATATTTTCCTCGCGGAAAATATGCGTGATGTGGAGCTACATTTAAAAAAACTTTAATAACATTAAAAATTTGTTTCAATAGAATGATGTAAAATGGTAACAATATTTTCTCGATCCGTTAAATCTACGAATATTGGAAACTAAATCAATTCATGGAAAAAATTGTAATGTTCACTAATTAATGAAATAATTAAAACAAAAAACAAAAAATCTTATTAATAAAAAACTATTAATAACATAATGCATATAATTTGGCAGTGCTTGCTTCTCTGTTCTATAGGAATGTCAAATCAGTATCAACTCATCTGCGATAAACAAGACAGTGGATGAGATTGATTATGTACATATGCCGTCTAAACAGGTAGAGACTTTTATCTGCACATGGTATTTTTGGATTCAAATTATTGCTAACTTTAATTTTTGGAGGTAAGTTAATTCTTTTATCGTTCCACTCTGACCTGGGAAATACTTATATATTTCTATTGCGATAAGAAAATACTCATTGATGCGTCCTAACTTGGATCTAAATATGTGCAAGAGTACACGATCGCACAAATAATATAATCAAAAGTAAAGTCGTCTCTACAGAGAAAATAGAATTCGTTCGTTAAGTACCAGATTATGAGTTCTTGGATTTTTAAGCTAAGTGTATTGAAATTGAATGATTTGATGTTTAATTTATTCCTACGAGTTATTGTACAAACCTGGAGTCGTCAATTCTAGGCTTAAACAATAATAAAAATTATAACTATGAAATGAAGAACAAACGGATGTAATCTCGTGCAATGAACTAAGTTGTCAATTTTGATACAAAGCACAATGACAAGAATCGATCAATGATTAAGTAAATGAATGAAAAAACAATAAGTACCTCGTTGATTGAATCGATCCTTCAATTACAATTCGTTGTTTGAGAAAGAAAGACAAACTTAAGCTAAATCTAATAACTAAGAATTTTTCAAGGAAAACTAAAACTAAAATTTTCGATGATCTCCTCCTCTCCTTCTCTTCTTCTTTGATAACCTTCAATTAGTGCGTGACAGACTGTGATCAAGTTTGTCAGCTGAGAATTCAACTTTGTAGCCAATTTGGAATTTGCTTGGTGTAAGTGTAAGATTTTGGTGTCTGCTGCAGCTTTCTGTGACTTTTCTTCTCCAGGTGTAGCATGCGCTACAAAACATAGCGTGTGCTATGCTAGTTCATTTTTAGTTCGTCCTTATAGTTGTAGCCTGCGCTACACTTCATAGCGTGCGCTATGCTATTGTAGCATATGCTATGAAACGTAGCGTGCGCTACACAATAGAAACTTCATTTCTCGATCCAGTTCTTTCTCCAATCATCCATGCTTCCAATCCTCATCTACACTAAACATCAAAAACTCGACAAATAACTGAATCTCAACTCGAAACATAAAATAAATAGAATGCTAATAAAAACATAATCAAATCAACTTAAACATAACTAAACAATACATTAAATACGATCAAATGTGCGTACATTTACACGCACATCACACCCCCACGCTTAAGTCTTTGCTTGTCCTCAAGCAAAGTGCATCAGAAGATCCGCAGAGTTCAAACCATTGTTACACAACTTATCCTAAGATCTCACAAGTCACACACCAAAGTATCATGAGCATAAATCGTATAGATAACTCACTCTCAGCTTTTTAGTCTTGTCTTATCATCACAAATTCTAGACCAAAGAGTAAACTACTCAGAGGATAGAATCAATTTAAGCTCACTCATATATGGTAGGTATCTATCCTATTACTCGCATACACGTCCAAGGTCTAAGAATGTTAGATATCATACTCAAGCATAGTCAAACAAGATAAATCAGGCCATAGGAGGGACTTTACTGGGTTGTAATGGGGCTGCAGGTAAAGGTGAGGAAATATGCATGGAAGGTAGCTAAACCACCCAATTCGAGGAGCTATACAAAAATGTTCTAACTCTCGGCTATTCTATGTTTCTTACCATATGTTCTCTCATTCCCGATGTAACCCAAATCCTAAAGACCAAATTTTTAACTTGCTTATTCTACGCCTTGTACTTTTCTTGACTTTCCTGCTCACTTCCCTTTTTCTTTACATTTTCCCTTTTTCTTTTCTTGCTTTTTCATCTTTCCATTTTCAATTTTTTTCTTTTCATTTTTTCAATTTTTCCTTTTCTTTTCTTTTGGAACATAGCAAGTCAACTTTCGCACATTATTTTGGTCTTAACCTACCCATGAACCCAATTGATTATCCCTCTATACTATTATATGTACCCTTACAAGATTTTCCCATAAGATATGATCATAAAGCTTCCTCGAATGGATAGTCAAAGGTAGGGGAATGGTTAAATAAGGCTTGTAACATGGCTTACATAATAGTATTTCAATGAATAAGGCTTTAAGCTCAACTAGTTTAGCAAGGAATTTTGTAAGAATTTTGGCTCTAAGGTTCCTAGGTTCGTATCAAAGGAGCCCTCGACATAATCTTTCTTATCAATCAATACATGAGTAATCTCCTAACATTCTCATTACTTGAAATGCGTAGGCACCTCATGAACAATTAGGATGGTCATCCTTCTTTTGGCTCAAGTTCCTATAAGGTTCTTTTTGCCAACTCCTTAGTTTAGCCTAAGTGACTCAATAACTAGCCTAAATGACCAAGAGTGAAGTTGCTATAAGATTCTACACAATTCTCTCAAATGTGAAGAATGGAAAGATTACAAAACTATCATGACTCAGGGTTTGCCGAGTAACAAAAAGGTTAGAATTTTGCAATTTTTCTTCATCAGTTGTACAAGACTCTAAACACTTTAACCAAAAATACATATCACACGCATATAGACTCGATCACATGCAAATAACAAAAGACAAACATGAAATAAAGACACAGCAAGATGAATACAAGACACAACAAGATCAACACAGAAAATGCAAAAGACACAATGTACTGCACCCCCCATACTTATTGGACACATTGTCCTCAATGTGTGAAAGGTATAGGCACCCAAATATGAAGACTCAACAAGAAAATAAAAGAAAAACAAAGGAGGGAAAGAAATGACTGGATCACTATAGAGAAGGAGATGTAGGTGGAAGACCGGCAAAGTGAGCTCGAAGCCAGGCCTGAAATTTAGCATTAGCTGCCTCGCATCGTGCTAAGGACTCCTGTTGGGCTGAGAGCTGGGCCTGAATATACACATGCTCCTCATATTGAACAGTTAGCTAGGTGTGGAGGTATGCTTGATCGACTTGGTACTGGTCCCGGCGGACATCCATTGTTTGCTCAAATTGTGCATGGAGGAGGACCAAGTTAGCGAGTAGATCATTAAATATACCTTGGCAAGATTCGATCTGTTGGGCACGTATCTTGGGGTTGGTAAAGTGACTGGCAAGCTCGTGTATCTCTATCTAACATGGTGGTAAGGGGGCTTCATTATCCTCTCGTAGGCATTCCTTGATAGTTTTGTAATCTTTCCATTCTACGAGTTGGTACTCAAATTGGTCGTTGCGCTCAACCTACACAGCCAACCCCCAATCTACCAAATGTTTAGCATCAAGCAAAGTGCACTGGTGGGCCTGCTGTTCCTTGAACTTATATGGACAAAAATATCTAGCAAGAACCGTAATAATATATCTAAGATAAAAGTAAGCGGGGTGCCTGGTTTTGAGGAAATGCCCTATTACATCGACCACTAAAGCGAAGGTACAAAAAGTACAATAATGTCGAATGCAAGATAATGCATAAAGTTGAGATTATGTAACCCGATTATCTTCAGACATATCGAAGAATGCAAGGCACATGAACCGATGCAACACATAGATATGAGATTCTTTAAGGAATATGGAGGGTGATTGTGACTTAAAAGGTGAAAACCCCATGAGGTCACACCATTCACTATCGATGGAGCTAGCAGCTTCCTCAGTCACAAAATCAATAATGCCTCTGCCACCTTTGTAACTAATGAGACGACGAAACAAAGGCTCTGAAACACCGATATCATCACCAAATAAATGGGCACTAAATGATTTCCTATTGCTAGCAATTTCAAGAGAGCAATAAAACTCATGGCAAACATCATCACGAATGAGGATCAGATTATTAGCAAAATAACGCCAGCCTAGCTTATCTAAAAAAGCACACAATGGTTCAACAAGTCCTAAAGTTTCCATTTTTGGCCAATCAATATAATAATGCTAACATGCATCGAGATCAGAGTATCGGGTGTACCTGGCCCTTTCATCTCCAGAAAAGATACTAAAGAGGGCACCATACCTCTCGCAGATGCCACCACAATGGAGACAGTGGTAGAGATGGCATACTTCAGGACTGACTTGGAAGAAGTAGAGTCGGTGTACTACTTTGGAGGCATCCTGGGAGAAGAGGCGACATGCAGGGCTTCTCAGATGCTGGACTTTTCTCAGTCAATGCCGGAGTCAATGCCAAAGAGAGGCATCCGGTGGCAGTGATTGGTGCAACTTAGAAAATCGGGAAGACCACTCTGAGGGGAATAAAGCCCACTTGATAGCTTGTGTAGGTAATCAACGGTTAGGTCAGAATCTATAAAAACAAAAAAAACAAAAAACAAGTAAGGTAAAAGAAAAAAAAATGAGGGAGGAAGGAGGCAGACCGTTGGGTGATATGGTGGTTGGTGAAAATCCTGGAATGGAAGATAGTGGTGCATGGCTCAGTATACGGTGGGTGGCACGGTAGATTGGAGAGGAGGTTTGGTAGAGTTTGGTGCCAAAAAGGAGAGGAATTGGGTTTTTTGAAAAGTTTGGGAAATTAGGGATTTGGTTTTGTGTTACGGGGAAGAGGGTATTTGTTTTGTTGAGGAAGTTGTAGCGTGCACTATGTTATATAGCGTGCACTACATCCCCAATTTTCCTATAAAGTGCATGCTATGCCGCGCTAGTACTGTGAGCCTTATTTCTTGTAGTGTGCACTATGTTTTGTAATGTGCACTACGGGTCCCTTTTTTTTAATTCGCCTGACAAAATTGGCCAGGCTCTGCATGATCTTCTATCCTACACCGAAAACAAACAAAAAGAAAATATTTTTGTAGAGGGTGACACCATAAACATTTCCCTATAAACCCACAAACTCAGAAAAACTTGGACAAGTGACATAAAATAAGAGAAAAAACAAGAGAAAGTAGAAGTAATTCTAAGTTAACATCGTTAGCTTGACAATATTATTGTCTTACTGAACCACATCAGCAAGCTCCATGTGGGACTCTTGCACGTCAATTTTATCACCGAGATATACCTTCAAATGCTGTCCATTTACTTTAAATTCT
Source organism: Hypericum perforatum (assembly GCA_012979155.1). NCBI lineage: Eukaryota > Viridiplantae > Streptophyta > Magnoliopsida > Malpighiales > Hypericaceae > Hypericum > Hypericum perforatum. Next base: position 38,669 of record SOPF01025888.1, read on the forward strand.
TCTTATGTATCCGGATGGCAAATCTGAATTACTCCATATGGTGAGACTACAACCACCGTGTAAGGGCTGGTCCATTTTGACTTGAGCTTACCTGGAAAAAGTTTCAAGCATGAGTTGTACAATAATACCTGCTAACCGATAAAAAATTCTCGATGGAAAATCTTATTATCATGTAACTTCTTAGTCCATTCTTTTTAGAGTCGTGCATTCTCAAAGGCTCCTAGCCGAAACTCGTCCATAGCCTCAAGTTGTAGCATCCTTTTTTCAACAGCCTTCTCGAGATTAAGATTCATCTGACAAAGAGCCTAGTAAGCCTTGTATTCTAACTCGACCGAGAGGTGACATACTTTCTCGTAGACTAGCTGATATGGTAACATTCCAATTAGTGTCTTATATGCTATCTGGTATACCCAAAGTGCATCATCCAATTTGCTAGACCAATCTTTTCAGGATGGATTGACAGACCTCCTAAATTCTCTTAATCTCACGATTGGAGACTTCGACATGGCCACTTGTCTGAGGGTGGTATGTTGTACCAATTTTGTACGTGACTCTGTACTTTGCCAGTGCATTTGCAAGCAAATTATTGCAGAAATGCTTGCCACCATCATTGTTTAGAACTCTAGGCACACCGAACCTACAAAAGATATTTTTCTGCAAAAACTTCATAACCACCTTAGAATCATTAGTCAGGAGAGCCACGGCCTCGATCCATTTAGAAATATAATCAACTACTAAAAGAATGTATAAATTATAATCAGATGGTACAAATGGTCCCATGAAATCAATACCCCATACATCAAAGATTTCCACTTCCATGATTCCTTGTTGTGGCATCTCATGACGATGGGATATGTTACCTGTTTGTTGGCAATGATCATATCTTTGTAAAAACTCTGCAATATCCTTAAATAGTTGGCTAATAAAATCCACTTTGAAGCACTTTAGCAGCGGTATGTTCTCCTACAAAATGACCACCATAAGGAGAATTTTGACAATGGTGCAAGATGAGCTCTTGCTCTTCTTTTGGTATGTATCTTCTCAATAGTTGATCTTTTCTAATCTTGAACAAATACGGTTCATCCCATACGTAGTACCTGATATCACGTAAAAATCTTTTCTTCTTGTCAAAAGAAAGGTTAGGAGGTAAAATGTTGCTTACAAGATAATTTACATAATCAACATACTATGGGATGGAAATGACATCTAACACATACAATTATTCATCAAGAAAAGATTCATTAATAGGAAAAGAAGATGTTACTACCGGGTTATCAAGACGTGAAAGATGATCTGCTATTAGGTTGTCCACGCCCTTTCAATCACAAATCTCTATGTCAAACTCTTGTAAGAGGAGGATCCATCTGATGAGCCTTGGCTTAGCATCTTTCTTGTTGAAAAGATAACGGATGGTGGCGTGATCCGTGTACACCATTACCTTACTTCTAAGCAAGTAGGATAGAAACTTGTCAAGGGCAAAGATTACATCAAGGAATTCTTTCTCTGTTGTTGCATAGTTTATTTGTGCATTGTCCAATGTGAGAGTTGCGTAATAAATAGCATGAAAACTTATGGTCTTTTCTGGCCAAGCATAGCTCTAATGGCATAGTCACTTGCATCGCACATGATCTCAAAAGGCAACTCCTAATCTGGAGACATGATTACTGGTGCTTATACGAGTACCTTTTTCAGTATGGTGAAAGCTGCTTGGCATGCCTCGTCAAAAATGAATTGTACATCTTTCTCGAGCAACTTGTAGATGGGTTTGGTGATCTTCGAGAAATCTTTGATGAATCTCTGATAGAAACCAACATGTTGATGAGTGTCAAAAATACTCATTACTTATGTACATTTTAGTATACATTTAGCGTTTTTATTCATTATTTTTATGAGTCTTCTTAGTTTATGTCTTGTATATGTACATTTTGTACTTTTGTCGTGTTTGTTCATTTTCTTATGTTTTCTTTTTTTTAGGAGCTTTACGGATAATTATCTAAGGAGGCACGACCAAGACCTCGAGGAAGCAAGCAAGATGGACTCGACAAGGCAAAATGTTGCAAAAAAATGGTCTAAACCGTAGCTACTTGTGGAGGGCATCAGACTTGACCTCTTGCTACTCAAAAATTCATAACTTTCCCGTACGACGTAGGATTGAGGTGCTATCAGTGGCATTGGAAACAAGACATCCTCAGCTACAATCTATTAAAAGAAAATCTTCCGGTTTGGAGTCTAAGTGGTCCGCATTTCAAGAAAGAAAGACGTGATTGCAACAGTGAGCATGGAGGGCTCCAACAAGCATGACAAAGCATGACCAAAGCCATGAAATCAATGGTGGCTGCATGGAAGTCACGACATTAGCCAAAAGAAGTGGCCAACACTCAGATTTTTCCTTACTTGCTAAGTTTAACTTATGTGGAAATTAATAAAAGCAAGAGACAAGGTTAAATTAGTTAGTAGATTTTAGATTAAGTTGTAATTTTATATTTTCCATTAGCAAAAGTTTGTATTTTAGTTAAGTATCACAGCCAAGGCAAGTCATTCCATGACTTAGGCAACATTTTCTCTCACCAAAAGAAAGAAAAAAACGTGAGAGTGTGAGAGGAAGAGTTGGCCGAGATCTTGAAAGGAAGAGAAGGAAAAGAGAAAGTAAAAAAGGAAAGAAGCTAAGGCAAACCAAGCCTTGGCTTGAACTTGTAAAACCTTCCACTCTTTTACTTCTTGCTCTTTTGCTTTGATCTTGTAATATAACATGTATATTGATGTTGTTTATGTAATATATATGTTTTTGTTTATGATAAAGTTAAGTATGTGTGAGTAGTAAGCTTAGTGGTGTGATGCCTTGAAAATTTAAGCATGCTAATGATTTTGTTTGGTTAAAATCTTATGGTTCATGTACTTGTTAAAAAACTTAAAGCTTGGCCTAATTTGATCACCTAGAACCAAAGTTAATAATCGAGTCTTGAGACCGAGAGGAGATAGACTCGATCAAAATATTAACTTATTGATTTGTTGACTCGTGAGATGAGAATTTCACTTGTCGATGGATTATCCAAAGGGTGATATTTATAGTTGTTGTTTAGTTAGGATTAAGTGACTCATGGGGGCGAGAGCACATCGAGCTCACTTAATCCTAGGTAAAGATCAACTTATATTGATCTTGTGCAAGAGCATGGATCCGTTGCCTTGAAATACCTGGATCATGACACGAACTTAATAAACCATTCAAACTATTTAGTTTCTTAAGTTATATTTGGTATCATATCACTTGTGTTTAATTTGCTAGTTTATAAATCTTGTGTATTGTTGTTCTTTGTTGTTAGCATGATTTAGATCTTCTTGTTGTTGTTTTTGAGCATGTTAGTGTGTTAAGTTGCAAAACCAAACTAAAGAAACCAAACAAAGTCATAAAATTCCTAAAAGATAGTAAGTAAGCCGAGTAAGGCATCACTCAATCCCTGTGGGTTTGACAACTCTACTTCATAAACTATACTGCATCGGAGGCGTGTTCAAGCAACCTTTTATCACATGTCCCAGGAAGCTTCGTATTCCCTTGATGGATAGCAGAGGTGGTAACTTGTCATTAACTTCTAGCTTGGCCTTGTCAACTTCTAGTCCATTGCTTGAGACTTTATGACATAGAACCACACATTCTATCACCATGAAGTGACACTTTTCCCAGTTAAGAACCAGGTGAGTCTCCTTACAATGTTCAAGCACCTTTCCCAAATGCAACAAGCACTCTTCATATGAATCTCCGAACACTGAAAAATCTTCCATGAAAATCTTGATCTGTCTCTCCACCATGTCTGAGAAAATGGCCATCATGCATCCCTGAAAAGTAGTAGGTACATTACACAATCTAAATAGTATTCTACGAAAAGCAAAAGTACCATAAGGCAAGTGAAGGTAGTCTTCTCTTGATCTTCTGGTGCAATGGTGATCTGAAGATACCCTGAATAACCATCTAGGAAGCAATAGAAAGCGTGACCTGCCAACCAGTCCAATATCTGGTTAATAAATGGTAACAGAAAATGGTCCTTCCGAGTTGCCTTTTTTAGCTTCTAGAAGTCAATACAGACTCTATGGCCTACCACTATTCTGGTTGGGATAAGCTCATTATCTGCATTGGAGACCACCATGATACCTCCTTTCTTTGGTACACATTGAGTTGGACTCACCCACTTGGAATCCGAGATAGGATAAATGATGCCAACATTGAGTTATTTAATGACTTTCTTCCTGACCACCTCCTTTAGCTTCGGATTAAGTCTTTATTGAGCTTCCATGTTTAGACTGAGGTCATCTTCTAGAATGATCTTGTGCTGACATAACGAAGGACTGATCCCCTTAATGTCTGCAACTGTCCATCCAATGGCTTCCTTATGTTCACCTATCACCTTAAGGAGCTGACTCTCTTGATTATGATCTAATAAAGTAGAGATAACGACTAACAACTTGTGTGTATCATCTAAATAAGCATACTTGAGATGACCAGGAAACAGCTTAAGCTCCAGGTCTAGTGGTGCAATAATGGATGACTACAGCTTATGCCTTGGTGTATTGTTGAGTTCCAATGATTTTGCTGAGTGAACATATGACACCATTTCTCTGGAGTCTTCTGTGCTCTTATTATCTTCACATGCACCCTCCTGTACTTGCTCTTCTCCCTTTTTAGCTACAATTTTGTCTACCACATTGATCCGATAACAATCATCTTCCACAGCTAGATACTTGGCAGCTTCAAACATATTAAATACAACTTTATCATTGCATACCTTGAAACAAAGCTCGCCTTTCTCCACATCAATGCTTGTCTTTTTAGTGGCCAAGAAGGGTCGACCAAGGAGGAGAGGGACATCATGATCTTCTTCTATTTCCATGAAAATGAAGTCGATCGGGAAGATTAAAGTATCATTTTTTACTAAAATATTCTCCATAGTCCCCTTTGGTCTAGTCACTAATCGGTCAGTAAGCTGGAGGACTATCAACATGGACTTCATATCTCCTAACCCAAGCCTCCAGAAAATTAAGAAAGGCATAAGGTTAATACTAGAACCAAGATCGATCAATGCCTTCTTGAATGTTGAACCCAATGGTGCATGGAATGGTGAAGCTCCCGGGGTCCTTCATCTTCTAAGGTAGCTCTTGGCTCAAGATGGCACTACAACCTCTTGTTAGTAGAATGACTTCAAAGTCATCAATATTCCTCTTTTTTGAAATGAACTCCTTGATCCATTTCTTATAGGTGGGCATTTGCTCAAATGCATCAAAGAGTGGAATATTGATATGCAGATTCTTGAAGAGCTCCAAGAAATTCTGGAAGCTAGGATGTGAAGCTTGCTTGTTCACCCTTTGTAGAAAATGTGGCAGAGGATATGTCCTTTCTGGTTTTGATTTGGTCACTTCTTCTATAGACTTATCCTTGGTTATTGTAATAGGAGTTACTCGTAGTTCTTCATCCTCCTCTCTTACTGGTTTCACTAGTGGCTTTCCTGCTAGAGGTGCTACTGGAGGGCTGTATTCTTTCCCAAGTCCAGCCTGCTTCTAGTTGTAATGGCCTTGCAATGCTCCTATTGAGTAGGTGGGGCTTCAGTGTTGCTTAGAAGTGAACCTGGCTATCTTGTATTGAGTTGCATAGCTAGCTAACTAATTTGTACTTCAAGATTCCAAATTGTTGCCTCATGACTAAGCACTTGCTTCTACAACTCGTCCTCACTTCAATCATCTTATGGTGGTGGTGGTCACGGTTACCACCTTTGTTAATACGGAGGAAATTGTTGAGATGGAGGACCTTGTGCATTTCCTCCTCTGAAAGGTGGTCTCAGATGTTGGGGCACCTACTAACCTGCATTATTCTTCCACAAAAAATTTGGATGATTTCTCTAACTAGGGTTATAAGTGTTGGAATAAGGATTATTATTCTGATTGGTATTTCCTACAAAATTAATAGGTTCAGCAATTAGAAAGCAAGAATTTGTACCATATGGTCTGGTGCAAATCTCACAAACTTGAGAAGACGATGATGCTTGTGATGCCATTAAACTTTGGAACATTTGCATGAGTGCAGCTACTTATACCTTTAAAGCAACAACTTCGCTACTATCTTGTATACTAGCAACTTTTTGCCTCTCAGTTCGATCCCCCTACTCGTGGTTATTGATGGCCATGGCTTCGATAATTTGGAAACCATCAGTCTTTGATTTCTCAGTAAGATCACCTCTAGCTGCCATATCTAGGTTGACTCGTACTTGAGGCTCACATCCGTTGTAGAATGTTTGGATCAACATCTAGTCAGGTATTTGATGATGTGGACATTCACAAAGTAATCCTTTGAACTGATGCCAAGCCTCATGCAAAGATTCACCATCATTTTGCCTAAATTAAGAAATCTTATTACGGAGTTAGGTGGTGTTACCTGGAGGATAGCACTTTACTAGGAACTTGTCAGCAAGCTCATCCCACGTGGTGAAAGTTCCTACCAAAAATGTATTTACCCACTCTCTAGCATCATCCTTCAAGCTATATTTGAATAGGAGAAGTTTGATGGCGTCTGGAGGAACACTATTATACTTGACTATCGAATAATGATCCTCGAACTTTTGAATATGCCGAGCAGGATTTTCAGAAGGGTAACCTCCAAACTGGTCTTATTGTACCATATTAATGAGGTTGCTTTTTATCTCAAAGTTGTTTGCTTCTATGGCCAGGTAAGTTATGCTCGATGTGAGATCGATAAGCCTTGGATGTGATTTGTTTCTCATGGCTGCGGGTGCATTGACTACCTATCGATCAGCCATCTCTCTCCTAAGTTGGTTCCTCCTTTGATAAAAGGCTTGTTCAATCTCCGGATTGTACTCTTAGAGAGGTTGGTTGTCTCGACAGGTATATGGCATACACTTCCTGCACTCTTACTAACACTCAACAAACAAGATCAAGTGTAATGATAAACAAGGAGTGTACAAAGCTTAGTCTCAAAATCAAGAATACTATATCCAATATTAACGATAACAAATTCAATTATTCTCCAGCAACGGTGCCAAAAATTTGATGCATCCTAACTTGGATCTACATACATACAAGAGTACACGAACGCACAAGTAATATAATGATAAGTAAAGTCGTCTCCACAGGGAAAATAGAATTCGTTCGTTAAGTACTAGATTATGAGTTCTTGGATTTTTCAGCTAAGTGTATTGAAATTGAATGATTTGATGTTTAATTTATTACTATGAGTTATTGTACAAACCTGGAGTCGTCAATTCTAGGCTTAAACAATAATCAAAATTATAACTATGAAATGAAGAACAAACAGATGTAATCTCGTGCAATGAACTAAGTTGTCAATTTCGATACAAAGCACAATGATAAGAATCGATCAATGATTAAGTAAATGAATGAAAAGACAATAAGTTCCTCGTTGATTGAATCGATCCTTCAATTACAATCCATTGTTTGAGAAAGAAAGACAAACTTAAGCTAAAACTAATAACTAAGAATTTTTCAAGGAAAACTAAAACTAAAACTTTCGATGATCTCCTTCTCTCCTTCTCTTCTTCTTTTATAACCTTCAATTAGTGCGTGATAGACTATGATCAAGTTTGTCAGCTGAGAATTCAACTTTGTAGCCAATTTGGAATTTGCTTGGTGCAAGTGGAAGATTTCGATGAAGATTTCGGCGCCTGTTGCAGCTTTCTGTGACTTTTCTTCTCTAGGTGTAGCTTGCGCTACAAAACATAGCGTGCGCTATACTAGTTCATTTTTAGTCCGTCCTTGTAGTTGTAGCGTGCGCTACACTTCATAGCGTGCGCTGTTGTAGCGTGCGCTATGAAACGTAGCGTGCGCTACATAATATAAACTATCCAGTTCTTTCTCCGATCATCCATGCTTCTAATCCTCATCTGCACTAAACATCAAAAACTCGACAAATAATCGAATCTCGACTCGAAACACAAAACAAATAGAATGCTAATAAAAACATAATCAAATCAACTTAAACACAACTAAACAATACACTAAAAACGATCAAATGTGCGTACATTTACACGCACATCACTCATAATTGATAATAAAACATACATTACACACAGATTGTAGAGACATGCATGAAAATCTTAATATAGTAATATAAACATTAATAAGCAATTTTCTAGCATGTAACTGAATAATTAATAATGTACATCATTTAATTATTTTCCATTAACTATATGATTTATTTTCCAAAGGGTCCTAAACGAACTACATGATAGGATCACCTCAATCATTAGTTATTTTTATTAGTGTATTTTTTAAAAAATTAACTCAATCTTTAGATTAAAACGTATCATTAATAATTGGGATTCGAGAAAAATCTGTGCGAAGAAAAGATAATACACTTTCTGCCTTGCAACACTTCGAGACCCTTCTAATGACTTTTCTTTCTTTTCCAACGTGAAGTTCTTATCTCTTACGCCTCCACTGACTCGTACTTACATTTTTCTTTTTAGTATTTTCTTTTTTTAGATCTTGTAGCAGGTCGATATCTCGAACTCCTATCTCTCTTTTCTTGTCAAATGTCTTTTCATTTTCTTGCTCTAGCAAACTACCAGGGACACTTCTCCTCTTTTTTCCTTTTTTCAAATGGGAGAATTTCTTTAATTTCTCTTCGCATACTATAAATGTGGCCGTGGGTGACATAATTATATCAATTAAATCTGTTAGGTTAAATTGATGTTTTTGGTCATAAGTAGAAGAGACCCTTTAATAATTAGTTTGTTGGTCTGAAGTTGGAAAAAACCCTATTTTTTGGAGAATATATGTTGAGATGTCATCTATAATATTGTTTGCATAAATGAAATTACTAAAGGATTTAATAGAAAACCTTTGTTGGACTTGGTCATCTATTATTGGGCCAAGAGGTTGGCCCATGCTGATGAACTCGCTGACGTTGCACCATGTGGCGACACTTGACGATGCACGCCAAGCAAGTTAGAGGAATTTTTTTTCCTATAAATAGGGAAATTCTTGGGAAAAAATGACTAATTTTTGCCACTTAGATCCACTCTCAGAAAGGATTAATTATGTCTTAGTACTTATATGTTTTAGATTTTGCGAAGCGAGGCCATTCGTGGAAAATTGTTCACGTATCCGATTCGTTCGTGGTCGTGAACCGACTGGTGACTGTATCTCGTTACAACAAGTCTGTGGAAGCACGCTACAACAAGTAAGCCTTGTATTTATTAAAGAATTTGTTCGTTCATTGTATTAAGATTAACTTATAATTATTTGTTAATTATGAGCCAAATCCATTTATTATTTGTATAATATTGTGAAGGATCTTCTACAAGGTCAACCATTGATCTCGAAGATATAATCAATTTTGTTAATAGAAATGCTAAATTAAATGTGCTTGTTGTAAATCTATGTGATAGGCTTATAACTTTATCCAAGGTCTTGAGATTTTATTTTGGACTCGTAATATTAAAAATTGTTTTTTTTACAGCATAAGGTCATTGCTTCATTAAAGAACTTTCCTAATTTTTGAGTTAATTTTTGTTATATTTTAAGTTATTATCTATTTGATCATTTCTTACATAGATAGCAAAAAATTATTATCGTCTATCTCAAATAATATATGGACTAACTTAAAGAGACACCAATTCAAATATCAATACTTAAATTAATTTTTTGAATACATATTTAATAGTTATATATTTTTAACTTTGAATTTAATTTATAATTAAGCTAATTTATTGTATATTGCGACTTTTATGTAATTTCTATTTTTTGGAGTTCAGAAACTAAAAATTATTACAGGTGAGCCAATTCTCTTCACCCCATAATATGATTACTATTCATCCCATAATTTTCGAAGAAAGAGAGGAGCTCTAGTAGCCTAGCTTTCAGTTGTTTATAATGCGAAATGGGTATCCATTTTGTATCATGCTTGTAGTTAGTTCTACCCCACGAGAAAGAAAACTAAGAAAAATGGTGAAAACTTTTCCGTTCTTCAAAACAATATTTTTTTCATGGTTGTAATAATATTATTGGATATTTTTTTCAAAAAGTGTGGTAAATTATAAAAGTAATATCCTAAAAAATTTAATTATCAAATTTATATCCATATAGGACATTCGAAAAAAACTTTCTTGACTTGGACTAAATTGCAAAAATATTATCTGTAATTACCAAATCACATAAAAAAAATTTCATGACCAAATTACGATTTTTTATTTTGTCTCTCACAAGATAAAACTCTTAAGGTGTGAGGTTATTCCTTTTGGTATATGCTTGCTTTGTTATTAATTTCTTCGTTTCTTTTTTTTGGTGGGAATTTGTTCGTTTCTTTTGACGCTTGCTTTCGAATTACTATTGAAGGATTATAATGTTTGAAATATCAAAAACTTCTTATTTTTAGATAGAAATGAAATGAAAATAATATATAAAATATGTCAATTTGAGGAGGATAAAGGAAGGATTGTTTTTCCCTAAAAGACTACGAGTTGATGAAGTCAACCATAAATCAAGCCAACAACAATAATCATAAACATAGATTAGGGAAGACCTAGTAACTAGCTATGATTATTATTGTTTGCCATCATTTTGAACAAAGATGATTATAAACAAAGATACGGGTTTATTTCAAGAGGAGAATGACACCCTTGAAAAGTGGAACATCTCTCCAGCTGAGACCTTGCAAGCTTAACCAAAGACACAATTGGTTTCTTTTCTCGAGATTATCTGAAATGGGGAAAATATATCCCCTACTTGCATCTAAACTAATTTAGTTACTTTTCATGACTGCTATGTGTCTGAATTGGAGTTATTAATTTGTAATGATGATTTTCATGTCACCCCCTTCTTGGAAAGGTAAGTAGACGAAAAGAGTGCCGTAGGGTTAAAGGTTTGTGATTTTTAAAAAGTGAAAATCTCTGTTAATGAATTAATATTTCTAATGTGTTTTATTTTTGTAATACTTACTCTACTATCTCATAAAATTTATCAAGTATACTAAATTATTTGGTAAAATAATAATATACGATGTAGGAAAATAACAATGTAGATTAGGGTCGAAACATTCTAAAAATTTGTTAGGTGTGATTAGAATTAAATATCTTAATTAAAACTAAAAGAAAAGATAAGATAAGATAACAAAAGCTAGGAAATATGAAAAAGAGAAATAAATTTAGTCTGTTGGATATCTTAAACAATAAAAAAATCAAATCAGAAAATAAAAACAAATGGAAAAAAGAGACCAAACGTCGGCCAATTAGGAGATTGGCACCAATAAGAGAAAAGATAGACATACATTTAGAGGAGATGAGGTTGAAACTTTGGATCAATATTAATTACAGAGAACCATTATTTTTACCGAAATATCTACGAGGTAAAAAGTAATGATCAAAAAGCCACCGAGAAGGAAAAAACAAAGGAATTTGAGAAACAATTAATTAGATAATTTATGTGACGAATTAATTAGAAGAAATTATCTAAAAATAGGTGACATGAATCAAGTTTGTCAGCTGAAAGTTTAAGAGCATACCATGTTTTTGTTATATCTGTGTAACATTTTAACTAATACGAGATAAGATAAAATGTGACTCAATAAATACGATAATTTTTATGAATTATTTTATGTAATAATATTTTTAAAGTGGTATTTTTGTTCATTCGAGAATATCAATTTAGAGATATTTAATCAACAATTACGTATTATTGACTAAATCAAATTAAATAAATTTAATGATGCTATTGAATAAAAAATTGTGATTTCGTAACTAAAATTTGTGTTTGATAAATTACAGTATATAGACAACAAATGTGCAATTTAATTGTCTTTTTGGTAAGTAATTAAACATGAGATAATATATAAAACTAATTTGTCGTACTTAACACATTTTTTCATAAGTGAACTACGACATGACAATGCTCGATTCCACATTATGAATATTCTATATATTTTTTTGGACTTGCCCTTTCGTTACTAAATACTATTTGGATTATCACTATCGATGAGACTGGATTTGATATAGTGTTTTTAATAAAAATTCTTTATATTAAAAAAATCAAATCTATGAATACCACACAAACCCTAAACCAAAACCCTAATGTCGGGCACTTCCTGCATGATCGGTGACCACCACAATGTCGGGCTCGTCAAGACCTTTCCAACGGTAGGTCGCACGACCCCTAGTTCGCAACGGTTTGCCCTGGGCGGCCATTTTAGTTTCGAAGGGCAAAATCTTTCGGCGAAGATTCCAGCCACCTCCGGCCACGCCGCGACGATCAGCGACCGGATCCCGACTCCATGCATCGAGGCGCAGCTTTTGGTACTTGCCTCGACCCTTGGGCTACCCTCCTCCAGTCTCGCCAGATTTTGGCCTTCGCTGGCCATTTCTCAGATCCCGGCCACCTCCGGCCACGCCGCGACGATCGGCGATCGGATCCCAACTCCACGCGTCGAGGCGCAACTTCTGGCACCAGCCTCGACCCTTGGGTTACCCTCCTCGGGCCTCGCCGGATTTTGGCCTCTGTCGACCTTTACTCAGATCCCAACCATTCTGAGCGTCACTGGGCTAAACGGAGACCATATCGGAGTTCCTCTCGTCGAGACGCTTCCGACCATGCCCGCGGTTTTCTCCGGACAGCCCCCCCTCGCCGGAGCTCCGCCGGCCACCGCTGCCAGCCACCTTCCGGCCGCCGCCGCCAGCCACCCTCCGGACTCCGTCCCCGGCCATCCTCTGGCCGCCATCTCCAGCCACCTTCCACGTGCCCCGGCACCCTCTGGTATGCAGGCCTCAGTGATTTGGCCTGCTGTTTTGTGCTTCATGCAGGAACTTGCAAGTCTTTCGGGTGCCCCGACAGCTCAGGTCGCCGAGGATTTTGTTGCTGCATGTGAGCCTAGCACTGAGCCAGGTGTGGATCGGGATGCTTTGCCCGAAGGTCATACCCAATTTTCTGCTCCTCCTGTTGTAGTTAACACATCGACTGAATAGGTCGGGGAGCCAACTCAGCCCGAGCGTCCCTCCTACGCCTCCATGGCCAGATCACAGCAGGGGAGGTGGACTTTCTCTGGCTCTGGCCCGAAGCCTATCCTCATTGGCGATAAGCCAGCCCTTATTGTCGGTAAGGACATCTCCAGCTCCTGCCGCGCATTTGGCGATCATGCTTTTATTGGTCGCTTGGTCTTGCCTAAGGGGACCAAGCCACTTACCTCAGCTAGCTAGCGCGCGGAGTTAGTACGACTCTGGGGCATACAGTCTTGGAGTTTGCTTTCCCTTGGGCTAGGTTTCTTCACTTTCCAGTTCGTCGATGCGGCGATATGGAGCGCATCTTTGAGTCTGGACTGTGGAAGTTGCAGCAGGGCAGACTTTTTTTGCAGCAGTGGGTTCCGTTCTTTAAACCCACTCGTCAGGCGTCTACTTTGTCCAGGACTTGGATCAAGCTAGTCGGCCTGAGTAGCGAGCATATCTCAGAGGATATCGTGTCTGGCCTTGCCAGAGCGGTGGGTACTCCGATTAGACTGGATATCGAGGCCGTCCACAGGGTCAACAGTGTTCAGCCTCAGGTACTAGTCAATCTGGACCCAGCCAAGCCCCGACCTTCTAGCGTTAGTCTGATTTTGGACTATGGGGAGGTTGATGTCCAGATCCAGTACCAGGACTCCACTTCAGTCTGCGTCTACTGCAAGGTACAGGGACACCTGCGCAGTGCCTGTCCGCACCTGGCCTCTTCCAGGAAGCAGCCTCCAGGGAATGCATCACCGACCACGGCTCCACCTACGCGTGCTTGGGTTGGCACTGGGAGGATTTTCTCTTCTAGTCCCAACCACACGCCCTATTTCCCACTAGTAGCGGTGGCCGATGACATTGCTCTTTCTACAGAGAATGCCTTCGCCGCTCTCGCCTAGACAGAGGATCATGAGGCTCCCCTAGCCCCCGAGGACTTTCCTCCTCCTGCAGATTTTCCTCCTCCTTCAGACCTTCCTGTCCCTGGGCTTGATGCGGAGCATCCCATGGAGGTATCTACCGCCCTGAGCGCCCTGTCGACACTTTCAGTGCCTCCTCCTCTTGCGGTGGTTCCTCCTGAGTCAGACGACCTGTGTACCTCTTCCCCGCGAGAGTCCACTGCTTCGTCGCGGGTTCAGGTACCTTCCTCAACAATATTCTCGCTGCCTGAAGCTATTTTGCAGGGTACTCCTATTACTGTGGTTGCACCGAGCATTGAGCCTGGGTCTAGTGGCAACCCCGAACGAATAGGTCATGCTGAATTTTCGGCAAGAAGGATGGCATTGGCTATAGTTGCTTCTCCCGGGGCGACCTCTACCCCCGTCCAGTGTGCGATCAACTTACATGCCTCCCCGCCATCGTTTGAGCCCGTCTGGGTGGACGTGGTCAATAAGAAGGGGAAGGGCAAATGTCGATTGCCTTCTCATTCAGCCTCCTCGGGTCCGTCTGTTACCCCTCGCCCAGTGCCAGATACGGTGAGGATTGGCACGGACCTAATTGGCCTCAGGGAGGCTGCTACTCCGCTCCGCACACACCTCGCCCCATTTATCGAGGTGGATGACATCTCGGAGCACAGACATATGGTCGAGGCTATGGTGAGCAACCAGTCTTGGGCAGATTTCGTCGTGTCGCCTCCCAATCAGGTTCGCATCCAGCCACCGCGTATGAAGAAACAGCCAGCGCACCTTAAAGGGTTTAAGCTTGGTAAACCCTGAGAGGCGACTCTGAGGGTAACAGAAAATGCGGAAACGCTGATTTTCCTGTCCCCGGTCACTTCAGCCACTTGTTGGCTCGTTCGATTTTTGGTTTTTCCCTTGCTCTTCATGGTTGGCCCACCTATCTTCCACTGCGTTGGTTGATATGATGGTTTGGGGCCTTTTTCCTATTTTCTGCTTTTAGTCTCGCCCCGCCGGTTCGCCAGGACTGTTGGCCTATTGGCTTTACGGGCTTGAGCACTGCTTTTTCTCCACTTTTTGTACTTTGAACTTTTTTAAATATAGGGGAAACCCAGCCCCTAACGGGGTATTAAAAAAAACCCTAATGTAAAAAACCGATATTAGGTTGACTTGCTGTATAATTCACATTCTTCGGAATACTGGGTGAAGGTTTGCTACCAATATCTTTTGGCATTCTTTTTTTTGCAGGTTGACAATTTTTTTTAAAGAAGTTCGTTGCTTTAATTTCTTAGTGAGTACGAAGAAATTCTAACTATATGTATATAACAATATCTTTAATAAAAGAAAATTGTTCCGCTCAACTTGAATAAAAAAAATGGGACGCTCTATCGATCAGAAAAAGGTAAATAACTTTTTTCATTGGTTCATGTTCCAATGTTGAGACTTTTCTAATACGTTCGCTTATTTACCGATAGAAGACTAGATGAAAAATTTCTGAAATATGTATGATTATTTTCTACTGCCGTATTTCAAGTCTCAAGCTATTTAAGTCTCAGCAGCTAAGATAGGAGCAACTTCAATCTTGAACTATATAGATCATCATTAATCTGCAATACAAAATGTCAATGTCCCGTGATATAAGAGAAGAGTACACGAAAAATCTCTGAAATAAGTATGATTATTTTCTACTGCCGTATTTCAGCTCTCAAGCTATTTGATTTGAGACATGCGTGACTCATGACCAGAAATCTCAGCATGTAAGGTAGAAGACCATCTGTATTGGTGCCCCCGTTACATTGCGCACCCTGGGCGTCACGTCAGTCGCGTCCTTGCTCTCAGTTTTCAGCCCACAGTGGTGTCCCTGCTACAGTGTCACGTCCTGGGCGCCACGTTAACTTTTTTCTCAGCTCAGCTTTTTTAAAATTCAGCTAATTGTATCAAACTCGAGTATTTTTTCGTGTTTATTTCGAAGTGCAAAAATTTACGAAATAGAAATTTTATAAAATTCGAAATGTATAACATATGTTTTTCAATTAAATATAATATGTTGTTTAAATATATAAGTGCATAAAACTTTAAGATTAGGATTAGGGTTAGGGTTAGAGTTATGGTTAGGGTTAGGGTAAGGGTTAGAGTTTAGAGTTTATAATTTACATAAAATTATACTACATTCTATAATTTATATTAAATTATATTAAAATATAAACTTTATATCAAATTACATAGCAAAGGTTTAGGGTTATCAATGGTTTAAGAGTTAGGGTTTAAGGGTTTAAGGTTTAAGGGTTTTAAAGTCTAATTATTTGAATTCAAAAATTTGTATAAAATTACCAAAAAACAATAAAAAAAATTTAATTGCACAAAAAAGTCAAAAAAAGTAAAAGGAATTTTTAGAATTTTTTTCCTAATTTTTCCAATTTTTTTCAATTGTTTTCAATTTTTTAAAAAACATTAAAAAAATAATATTATATTACCCCGGGCGACGTGGCCCAATCAGAAGGGGCCACGTTGCCCGGGGCGAGGCGCGCCCCGACTGACACCAGGGGTGCCCCGACCACAGTCCTGCGCCCAATCACGGGCTGCCACGTGGCACACCCGGGGCGCGGGACTCACCCGCTGCGGATGGTCGAAGCAACTTCAAATCTTGAACTATATATTTTTTTGAGGGAAATGAGGCACAAAGCCTATATTATAAGACCCAGGTTACAACGACGCAAAAGAAAGACAAAAGCGAAGTAAGATAAAGCTGCAAACAACACCCAAAACCTAACCAATCTGAAGCAGAGAGGCATAAGAGGAGGCGAAAGCGAACGAAAGGCTTAAACAACCGAACGTCCAAGGCGGAAGCTGCCGAGAAATAACACGGCTAACAAACACAAGTTTGCGTCAAAAACACAGACTCGTGGACATTTGTATGCATCCAAGATACACACAAATGAATGCCAAGATCGGATGAATCCGACCCCAACAAGGCTATCCACCTGCATCGATCGATAAGGTTTCGGGAACATTACAGATCTCAGGAGGAACAACAACAACATAAACAAGGGAAACAACAAGCTAAAAGGACAAGCCGGGGAGGACCCAACACACTGGTCCCCACGAGCCACCCGATACCAACGACTGAAAACTGGGAGAACACATCCTGGCCTTTGGCAACCTCGACATCCATGGCAGCCACGAAGCCGAGCATAGCCAGCCTACCGATGACCCTCCATAACAGCAACAGAGGTCAAAAAGGAGTGGACAGAGAAAGCCGCGGAGGATCGATGAAGGAAAAGGAGCAGAATCGAGAGGAAGACGACGACCGGCATAAAGGCAAGAACAGAGGACAAGGTGGATATGTGCAGGAGGAAGGTGGACGGACGGCGGGTGGCGATGGACAGCTAGCGGCGGCGGAAGGCAGAGGATAGCGGAGAAGCCCTTAAAAAAGGAGGGAAAGATGGGAAAAAGGATAAGCTCCACTCCGGGAGAGATTTGTGATAGAGAGAGAGAAAGAAAGAAGGAGGAAAAGGGGGAAGAAGGAGACAGGTGAGTTTAAAGGTACTCCACCCTCATATTTGGTCGAGAGAGTGTTTTAAGAGAGAAGACATTTTTTGAGGGCAAGTAGCCAGATGTTAAATCTTGAACTATATAGGTCATCATTAATCTGCAATACAAAATGTCAATGTCCCGTGATATAAGAGAAGAGGTATGATTATTTTCTACCGCCTTTTTTCAACTCTCAAGCTATTTAATTCTTAAAGAATTCTTAAAAAAATTAAAAAATCTGCTCTTTATTCCTCCCTCGGCCTCGTACTCCGCCTGGCCCTGGTCCCAATTACAACTATCAACTATCAACTTTGCACGCAAATTGTTTAATGGGGAAGAATACTTTACATTATGTGAAATAGATATTAATTAAAATGGGCACACTCAGAAACTTAGTATGGGGTCACCATTTATAGAATTCTCCTAAATACAAATTTGAGATGTTTTAGGGATATTTGGATCAATTAGCATGAACCTAATTACAATTTCATTAAAAAAATGATAGCGCCACGGAATGAGCAAATTATTATAACTTCATAATTAATTGTTATCGTTTTGGGGTGTTTTATGGTTACATTAGTACAATTGGATATTATCAGAATAATAACTAGCTACGTGAAATATACATTATAATTATGCAAAACAATGACATGTCTGTTTTATTGGGTTAATTATAAATATTACAATAATACATACTTATCAAATCATTCAATAACTTAGTATATGTATGCCAATTTATCAATTAAAGTAGAATTTTGTATTAGTCTATGTATATATGATTTAATGATCAAATTTGATATGCAATTAGTTAAAATAGTCTTAAACCATGAACGTGAACTTTAAGTTGAGCCCAAAATTAATTTGGAATTCAACTCGTAACAAAAAGTCATCTCCCCATTTATATTTCTCAATCCGAATTTAACTTAATTTCATAAAATTGAACTTATTATATCATCAAATTACTTGAATAGAAAATATTCATAATTTCAAAGTCCATGATCTGTTTGATAACTATATTTAATTGATAACTTAAACTTCTATAGACATGATTTAACTTTCAAAAAACATTTATCATTTATTCAAAACAAATCATACATTGGAAAAATCACTGGCCCCTAATTTGGCATGGTCCGGGCGCCCCTCTTAGTGGAATTAGATATTTTTTTCCTTCGTTTGACATTTATGACCGGTGTAGGGAGCAGCTGACATACAACCCCTACCTTAGACTATTATGATTGAACCCCTCTCGCGGCCAATTTCTCTCGTTCTTTCGTCTTCTCCTACCCTCTTTCTCCTTCTATAAAACCCCACATCTTTCCCCTTCATGAGCTTCCATAAGCTCGAGCTTCAGTCCACTTCTGGGTTAGATAGCAATCCTTCCCAATCGACACTCTTATCCCCAAAGCTAGAAACGATACCCATATCCTTCCGAAACGACACCGATATCCACGCCAAAAACCTTCATCTTGTCTTGAACCACAACAATCTACATCCCATGGGACACTCCCTATCTCGTTGATACCCGTGAAAACATGGAAACTTTTCAATCTACTTCTTGCCAAAGTATCTCTTAAAATCAGAATATATCCCCAAAGAGTGCCTCGGCCACTCTAGAAATTCAACGTTCCAAACATTGAAAGATGGTACCTTAGTGTAAAGCAAGGTATATTTTGTTATGATGAAGATTTATGTAGTCATATTTTTGGCGGATGGAATTGGTTTCTTAATTTGTTTGGGATAACTTCAGGTGGTTCGTCCTTCCTGCTTTCGTTTAGGGCGTCTCAGCTTCTTGGTTAGAATTTGGATGGCTGTTACATAAAAGGCCTTGAGGTTTTCTATTACGGTGAGTTTTAAGTAGACTTTAGTTAATTCCCCATTCTTTGCTACTATTATTTCGTCCACAATGCTATGTAAGTTTGATATAGATTCACATGCTATCCACCTTTGAGTCAAGCATGTATGTTGTCCAGCTTTGCTGACGAAGTCATTTAATGTAGAATTACTATTTGTTATAATTCTTTCAACCTTTTTTGCTAGGAGTTACTTTCAAAATTATTCCAGAGCTAGGTTTTAATTTTACTTGTTATATACAAATTTTTACATTAATACATTTTTTAATATTTTATATACAATATCTAATTAGGCTAATCTATTTATTGGATTTGTGTATTGAGACTATAAAATATATGACCCCAAATTGGTAGAATGGGGAGGTTTTCTTGTTCGTCCCATCCTTTGATTATTGGTTATCCCATCATTTTCGAGGAAACAGGGATTTCTTGTAGCCATCTTCTTGTTTTCTATTAACATAAGGAAATAGGGTACCCATTTGTTTGGTGCTTATAAATTGTTGTAGCTATTCTTCACGTAGACCTCAGAAGCCGAGTATCATCTACACTTCCTGTCTTCCTGCCTTCCTGCCTTTTATGTTCTACCGATATTGATGCTTATAAAATTTCGGGTGGTTTATTCGTACACTTGAGTTTGCCTGTTATTGTTGTTACTTATTTTACTATGCTTTTATTTGTTGGATGAACTGATTACCTTAGTATATAGAAATTTGAACTGTGAACTTGTCATTGCTTTTGTGTTTTTTTTTCAAGTTCAGTCAAATGGATCACTTCAATTGTTTTGCCATATGATAACAATTGGAATTGAATTTAGTTTTAAAATTTTATGAAACTACTTTTTACTAGTATAAAGTTAAATGTGTATTGAATTTATCTAAATTTAAACATGCAAATAAGTTTAGTTTTATGAGCATCTACAAATCTTTTACAAAGCTAAAACAATTTTATTCTCATACTTTGAAAATCTGTTTTCTCAGTTGTTGAGTGTATGCTTGTTTTGCTATTCCCGCTCTTCCATTTGATGCCGATGTCATGGAGGATTTGCATTACAAAAGGTAAAGTACTTTTATGTTTGAATATATGTTTTTGTTTTGAATTTATGTTTCTTTGAATAAAAATTAATATGCATGGATTTTTTTATTGGTATCTTGGAATGTACATTTCAAATGTAAGGTAGAAACTCTATTAGATTGGTTTCTATGACATATCTCTTGGAATGTACATTCCGAATAATTATTGTAGGGTAGAAACTCTATTACAAATAACAAAAATCTTCAACTAAAAATAACAACAAGATAAGGAAAACTAATAAAAGGTAATCCAAGAAACTTTTTTCTATTCCCTTGTCGATAAATATTAGATATATTTTTTTTGCTATTGGACTTTATTTATATTTTAACACAAGTTTCATTCAACCCCAACATAAAATTGTTGTTTTAGTTATAATATTATTTTTTAGTTAACTAAACATTCTCTAAAAAAAACTATTTAACTAAACAATTTATTAAATCTACGAATCTTCAAATTTATCTATGGGTGGAACGGCGGCAGAACACACTACCATGCAACTTGTTTCCCGTTCTACTCCTAGACGATGTATCGAGAATGTAAGACAATAATGTGATTTATTAAAGTTATAAAACTTCCTTATATCAACTAGTTAGAAATGAATCAGAAGGAGCAACCCTGAAGGGATTTCCCTAAATCCCAGCAAAGAC